>VUQK01028205.1:1636-23891 GCA_015106715.1 Bujurquina vittata | reverse complement strand
ATAAAAGTGAAAACTCCAGAGTCTATCCAACAACCCTTTGATTCAAACAAACACAAAACCAGTGGTGCTAAATGTTAACATCTGCAGTCAAATGGATGGGTCATACTGGGTCATGTTGGCTGCAAACCACTACGCGACTCTGAATAAGCTACTTTCAGCCCCTCCCTTGTCACAAAGGGTCGCCACAGCGGGCAGCTCCTCCTGACGCCCGTCCTGATGCAACCCCAAAGGGGATTTCTGTTCAATGGGAATTTCTGTGGATGTTGCTGGTAACAGATTTGTCTCAGTTCATTACTGTATTATCGCAAACCGAAAACAAACCGACTTTAATCGTTGGCGTGTTATCGTTGTGTTCACGCACCAAAGTCGCTTTGTGTATCTGTGTCTGCGCCCGGTCACAGACCTGCTCCCCCTCTTCAAAGCAACCTTTTTAAAGGCAGCAACATCACAGGTTTATTTAATTTTGGTCGTGTCGCAGTGTCTGGCCACAGTGTTCCCCAGTGTGACTGCAGCATTAACCACATTTGACAGTCAAATATTGATTTTTCTTCACTGCTCTTTATCATATCCCCTTCCGGGCAAGCGTGCACACGACAGATATCATCCCAAAGTGTCAGAACAGAGTGTGAGCTGAGTGTAAGAGAGTTTTCAAGTAGCCCGCTAACCTCTCTCTTCTTCTTGTGTCTGCAGGGTTCGCACCCATCAGTGGCATGTGCAGTAAGTACAGGAGTTGTACAATCAATGAGGACACAGGGCTCGGCTTGGCTTTCACCATCGCACACGAGTCTGGACACAAGTACGTTCATCAGAAACTGGACCAGCGCACACTGTCTCAGACTTCAGTGCCATTTTGGGAGGGGGGGGCGACTGGCTTTGTGCCGTGGTTGGATGTAATCTGTGTTAAATGACAGATGTGGTCTGATTTAAAGAAACAAATACGCTCTGAAATGAGAGCATTACGTTAGAGCGCGGCTTCATCTGCTCCATGACATTCTATGGTAGGATGATGGAAACTGCCCGAGGCGCTGCAGCTCTGTTTGTATTTGTGCGTTAGCACTGGAGGAGGTTTATTTTTGATATGTGCAGATGTTGCAGTAAAACTCTGTGTGTCTCATATGCTCTTAAAACAAACTATAAGTGTTTTTCTTAATTCACCTGTGCGGTAATATGTCAAAATATATTTATACTTAAGTATCCTAAAGCTATTGCTCACTGGCAAAGTGTCAAACGAATGACGTGGGAATGAAAAAATTGTTTACAACAAACTATTAAAACAAAGTGAAAAAGTGGGGGCTCAATGACATCAGCAAGATCTGCACACCGGAAACCATCAGAATCAATTCAATCAAACCAATTTAAAGAGTTTATCTTCTGAAACCCCTGAACTTTGAATCACTAACGCTCTCCTTTACTCACAAACAGCTGTCACGACACACCCGTCAGTGTATTTTTACCTCATTATGACCCGAGTATCTTCTTTTTCTAGTTTTGGTATGATTCATGATGGGGAGGGAAACCCCTGCCGTAAGACTGAGGGCAACATCATGTCGCCCACATTGGCCGGTAACAATGGGGTCTTCTCCTGGTCCACCTGCAGTCGGCAGTACCTCAGCCGCTTTCTTGGGTAACCCTAAAGCACACATGTTGTTGAAGCTGCCAGTCGGTGCTCCCCACTGACACAGGTACCGCTCTGTGTTCACCAGAACAGCCCAGGCATCCTGTTTGGTGGATGAACCCAAGCAGATCGGTCAGTACAAGTATCCTGAAGAGCTGCCCGGGCAGCTTTATGGAGCAGACACGCAGTGCAAGTGGCAGTTCGGCTCCAAGGCCAAACTATGCAGCCTGGACTTTGTCAAGGTGAGGTCTGAATTGTTGGATCTCTTTTTTTTTTTTTAAATTGTGTTTTATTAAATTAACCAGGAGGGCTACTAACCAGGTTACTGATATTCATGGTTTAGTCTGCTTTTTTAATGCAGTCTCACTTTCAAAGAAACTTGTTAAACTGGTACGCAGCATGGTACCAAAGGCTTGTACCATGCTGCGTACAAACATGCTTGTAAAAAACAAGTCTTTAACTACTGCGATTTATTAATAATCTCTTTTTTGAAACCATTCTGAATCCAACAAGAATAAAGGAAGAAGAGGAAGGCTCGTTCCTGCAGCTTTATCCATGGCTGTGGGTTAAGATAGTATAATAGGACTGTTTGCACACGGTCTTTAATCATTTACTGTTCACACGTTTCTTTGCCAACGCTGAGACTCACCACAGATCCTGGTAATAAGATGGACCACCCTCAGACCATATAGGAGCTGGCATTTATCTGCGCACAGACCTAATGATGCAGTGCTAAACTGGCACTTTATTACTTTACACAGCAACCTTCAACCCCCCACATTTGACCCGTCATTAAAATGCATTCCATCATCCGAACCCCATCCTGCTGCCCCCGTCTGCATCAAACCCTTGTTGTCTTGCTATGAGCCTTTATGCTAGGTGCATTCAGTGATGTTGATTCACATGTAAATTTTATTTAAAATACTGGAAGCTTTTCTTCTCGCATGGCTGTAATTGACTTTGCCAAGTCCGTATATATACGGCAGACACCTTGATTTCCCCGGATCCCTCCTGTGTTTCCATAATAGAGGATTTGAGGATTCGAGGCTGCCATTCACACTTTTCACCCTTTTTTCTCGTCCCCGGTGGGCTCACGTAGAAGGCTTTTCAGCATGGTGCCGTAGCGGTCACCCACCTGCTCTGTGTCAGTGAAGTAGATCTGCATAAGTCTTAAACGCACAGGGGAACTGTCTGTCCCGCTTCCACTCTCCCTCCTTTCCGATTCCGTCCTCGTTGCCAGTCGCGGTCGGGCCGGTTGCCAGATTCTGCCGCCTGTCTCTCGACCCCAGCTCTCCCTCTGTGCTCGCTCGCTCGCTCTGTCTCTGTGTTGTTGGGTCAGATGACAGATACAATTATAACCGGTTTCATTAAAGAGGTTCGCTGATTAGTCTTGACACAGAAGCATTGTGGAGAAGCCTGTTGGAGGCAGTGGGGGCTTATCGAGCAGAGTGATGGCGGTCCTGGCAGGAATAAGGTGGAGGGAAGAGGATAAAGGAGAGGAGAAGGAGAAGGTGCCACAGGTGATAACAGTAGCAAACGCCATGTTTGATGGATGTCTCATTATTTGTGTGTCTCATTTGATAGGACATTTGCAAGTCTCTGTGGTGTCACCGCACGGGGCATCGGTGCGAGACCAAGTTCATGCCTGCTGCAGAAGGTACCAGCTGTGGCCCGGACATGGTGAGGAACGGTCATCTCGCTTACACGAAAGATCGCAGCAGTGAGCATGTCAGTCTGCTGCCAAACAGCCTCTGAATTAGCACTCCACTGAGTCAGACTAAACCCGTGCATCTTAGAAAAGATCTTTAAATAAATGCAAGGATTTCCTTTAAGCTCAAACTGAAGACAGCTGAAAAGTGCATTCTTTCATTTGGATCTTTTCTTGATTACTTACTTGATTCAAGACAGTTACATAAATGAGACCAAATAACTATCGACGCTGCTCGCACATGCATGGGTGCACATTTTGGGCACAACTCTCCCAAGATAGAAAGATATTTAGAAAGAGAGAGAGGTGGTGATGTGTGTGAGTGCAGGGTTTGGCTTGGATCGAGCCGGGTCTGCCGCACAATGGATGTGCTTGTGTATGTGTGCGTTTTGGCTGTAGATAGAGTCTCTGTGTCCAGGTGTGGTGCTGGGCATGTCTCCAAACCAGGAAACACAGGCGAGACGCCAGGGCCAACACTCAAGTACCGATAAGAACGCTATTTCTGTTGTCGTCTTCTCTTTCATTTCCTTCTTTCTCTTTCCTCCAGTGGTGTCGGCGGGGTCAGTGTGTTAAATATGGGGAGCATGGTCCTAGGGCGGTGCACGGCCAGTGGTCCGCCTGGTCTCAGTGGTCAGACTGCTCCAGAACCTGCGGTGGAGGTGTCATGTACAGGGAGCGCTCCTGCACCAGCCCAAGGTATACACACACTTGCACACACTCGCAGAATCTTCTAATGTAATTCATCACCTCTACTTGAATGCTTTAGATAAGGTTAACTAGGCAAACAGTCGACAAAATGATTCAAGTTGTCACGCAGCTGCTTCTACGGTGCAAATCCGAGCTGCAGTTTGGGCCAGAAAGTCATTCTTGAAGGCCTCATATTCCAAAAAAACTTTTTTTTTTCCTGCACACCTGAAGGTGCTGTGTGCCAGGTAGCTGTCAGCACAGATACGCACTCACATTCTGCTCGTGCACACACACACACACACACACGTGAGCTGATAACTGCTCTCATCAGTCAGGCTGACAGTCCAGACGGACAGACTATCTCTCCACATGCTTCAGACAAAGAAAACCTCCTAATGGCATGCTCTTTTCTCTGAAAGCTGCCAAGATAGTCAGCAAACGTCCCCCATTGCTGCCCACTCAGACAAATATAATTCTACCTAATTCTGCAGACCCAGATCCCACAGTGCACATCTCTTTGTTAGCAAAGAGCTCTGTGCATGTCATTACAAGCACGACAGTTTTTCAGTTTTAATGCTGCGCTTCACAAAAGACATGCAATCCTTCATTATTAATCCCTAGAACACATAAAGATTTACTACGTCTTTTAAACCTTTAGTTCACTTCCATCAAATTTCCAGATTTATTGCTGTTGTTCTGTCGCTATGCTACAATTAAGTGATGTGGCAATTGATTGACCCAGCCTGCAGTCAAACAGCTGCCACCACACTGGTTCTGTAGCAGGGCTGCAATGGGACATTTGGAGAGGTGATTAATTTCCTAATCATTCATCTAATCTTCTCTTCACCCTTTGCTGTGTTATGTGTTTATGCCATACTCCACAGGGACCGTTCTGGTGCAGGTTTATTCCATGTTTGGCTGTTCCCGCCACACCGGGAATGATGGTGGAATCAATTAAAGGAACTTTGGATCTCCTCCTATTGGAGCCGCAGCCAATTAGCAGAAAAATAAGTACACAAATTCTTAGACAGTGCCTTCAGGGTTTTTTTTTCTTGTTGTGATCTAGCTGTTTGCTGAGTCTTAAGCTTTCTAAATACTAAAAAACAAGGAAGAACCGACAGCACACACGCACACACACACACACACACACACACACACACACACACAGTATGACCAGAGCGTACGTGTTCAGTAAGATACACCAACAATGGCTACCAAACTTTATTACTGCTGATTGGTTTGCACCGTTAAAGATAGCCATCATGGAAGAATTAGTCCTAGCGTGTTGGATCCCAGTTTGGCGTGCATGCAGACGTGCATGCAGACGTGCATGAGTTTCTGTGCACGTGGAAGTCTGCATGTGTGACTTCATACTGTCGGCTTTTTCTCTGGTGGTCAGGCGAATGGCCGCACTGCGTCACCATCAGCCGAATTAACGGGCTGACCTGAGAAATACAGTGCGGCTTAATTTAAATATAATCAAGCAGAAAATTAATGAAATGTCAGCTGTTTTTCTAGCACCCATTCCCACTTGAACTTTCAGTCGATACATATAAACTACATATGTTCTTGTGTAATTCACCATTCAGTATTTTAACAGCTGATATGTTTCACACAGTACCACTGCTTTTGTTTCTGAAGCCCCGTGTAAGTATGTTTTACACTTTAACTGACAAACCCTTCAGCTGCAACCCTTTCAAGTCACACGTCTTCACCCCTGAAAACACGTTTTCACCCCACTCGGCGCCGTGACTCTCGGCTTTTGGGACTTGCACAGCTTCAGCTTCTGTTTCACTTGGAAAAAAACCCCAAAACAAGCAAAAAAACAAAACTCTTTTTGGTGCCTGACTTCCAGCTGAGTCTTCAGCCCCTCTCAGCAGTTTCACTTTAACTTGCATAACCGAGACCAACTCGAGCTCTTCATGAAAACTCCATTCATTACTTGAGTTTCCAGGAAGAGAAGAGTTACTTGTTTTGGCGTCGTGCTTTTGAAAGAAAAGATCATAAAATGGCATTTTAATGCCATCCAACAAGATGCTGCAGCGGCCAGCGGTAGATTACTTTGCAAAATGTTGCTTCATGTTAAAATACAATGTTTCACAACTTTAACCGCATTGCAAAGCTTTAATTTCCAGGTTGCTAATGTGATGAGGCCTAAATAATCAGGGAAAAGATCAAATGCACCTTCTGTCCTACCAGTGAGCACAAAGGGGCGCTTACATGTAGAGATGATGATAAATGCATTGTTGTCGTCTGTACACATTAAATAGAGTTTATCGTTCTTGTCTTTCCAAATAGGTGGATCCCACCCTGGAACTAGAGATAGAATGCACTTTTCCTAGTTAAGTGTAGCTAACCTCGTGCTCCCATCAGGAGAAGAGCTTCCTGTTTTGGCATTTCACTGCTGATGCAGGCACACTAAGAAGCAATGAAATGGACTTTTACTCACACTGTCTGTGCTGTACTGCACGTAAAGCCCCCTGGGAGGTTTTTTTTCACATATCTATTAGAACTATGTGGCTACATTTTTTTTTTTTTTGCTTGTATTTAAATGCTGCAAATTTTCAGCTGTGAGCACTTCAAGAGATGCATTTTTTCAGTTGTTCCATTTCTTTATATCAGTTCCATTACGGAGTCCAGTAAGATATTCAGCTATACTGTATCATCTTTACTTATCTGGCTTCATCACTGCTTACTTAACAGCAGGCAGACGCTGATGCGCCTGTTCTGTCCATCACGGCCGACTCGTCTGCTAATCCCTGCGAGCGATCAAAGAGACGGGCTGCTTCTCATATGATACACATTATACACCATGACTGGCAGACCGAAAGGGGTCAGGTTATCTGCCAAGTTCATTTATCATTCTTGTCGAACTAAGCAAAGCATTGTAGGAGTAGCTGCTGAAAATAATTGATTGATGCTGCTGACCACTGAGTTATGGGGTCAGAGGGACCGAGAGGGGATGGAAAGAGGCTGAGTCCAGTAATGTCATGTAATGATATCATTATCAGAATATGCACAATATGCCAGTTAGTTGTCACAACCCCTTAAATGAAGATAAGGCTGGTGTAAGTGTGTATAAAGCACCTCCATCACCATCCTCAACTCTGAGAATTGAGACAGACTCGAGCCCGGTCCTGATAGCAGCGTATACCCCTGCATCACGTTTTGCTCCATGACTCATGATATTCAGAGTGTGTTTGTTCCCAGTAATCTCTGTGATTATTTTGGCCCCTCTGCTCTTAATCTGGGCAGAACAAGAAGGATTAGCCTGAACGGGACTGAATGTGTCTGATATCACCCCCAAACTGAACTGTCTGGATGGTCTGGGGTGTCCTACTAAAAACTTACAATAAAAGTACCCCTGACATGGATAATTTGTCTTGTTTGGAATTAGATTTTCACCGCTGCCTTGCTGCAGAATCTTCAGGAGCAGAGGTGAGAATCATTTGATTCTCGTTCATTTTACAAGGCAGGCATGGATCTTTTGCTCAGGCCTGTAGACGACTTCCATGGGATCAGCCGATTTAAGCCTTCCCTTCTAGGAGCAGCTCCAAGAAGGAAAAAGGAATCTTCTCCCCTTGACTCCCTCTTTGCCTCTCTCCATCGTCCTTGCTCTCCCATCCCCTGTAGACCACCTGCCAGATCAAACACCCTAAATCCTTAGCAACAAGCCTGAGAGATTAGGTTCATGATCTTGACCTGGTTTTGTAGGGAGCGTTTTTTTTTGTCACACACTAATTCAACGGGGTGCACGATTAGGGGATGGTGGTACTTGGAGCGCTGTATGGTCTCCCAGTGGACCTGTAAAGGTGCTGCAGCAGCACAACGTGGATCTCTTTGCTTGTGTGTGAAATGAACATTGGGAAGTCCTGCGAGGGACGGTGAGGGAGCAGGTGACTCTGAAAGAGACTAGATATGGTGACCTTTGAACTCCAGCTTCTGTCTCTGGGCAGATTCAACAAGCTGCTGGGACACTGAAGCCTCCTTAAGGGTCATAAAGACTGCTTTGGGGCTTGTCGTATCTGGTTTCTGTCTCGTTGTTGGAAGTAGATTTACAGTTGCAATGATTCCGGCTGATCCAGATAGAAGAGGACAGGGTGATAAAGACAAAAGGAAGCGAGACAAAGAATGTTGTGAAACTCAGGGCCAGCTTGTCCAAAGTCTATGAAGTGCGTTCAACTATCTTCTCAAGTAAAATGTCTTGTGAGCTTCTCAGACCACGAGGCCTTGACTGACGGCGCATACTCTGTAAACCCCGGCCTGCTGTAAGCACATCACCATATGGGCTGCATTTGTCTGCCACCAAGTCTTAATAGGATCAGGACTACAAAAACCTGTGCCAAATCCCCCCCAAGGATGAGTGCAGGTCTAAATAGTTAAAGTTAAAGAAAAATGTAGTTGAGCAACATGGATTCTTTGATTGTTTACACACATTTGCTGCAGAAAACCCGGGAGAAACATGTTAGTGTTTCTGTGAGGCGCTGCTTCTGATCCATCGCCACAGCGTTTCATTATATTGTCACACTTAGCGAACTGTTTTTATGAGGCACGTTTGATCAGCATGGTTCCCCACTCTGTGTATGTGTGTGTGTGTGTGTGTGTGAGTGTGTGTGCGCGCGCGCTGCTGTAAACAGCTAAACTCAATTTTCTCTGTTGGTGGTTGTGTTGGAATGCCTGCCGTGGGTTTAGAGAGCCTGGGAAACCTGACGTGGCATCCTGATGCTCTCTTTATATCAAGACTCTGCTTGTGTTTTCTAACAAGTGGTGACTGGTTTTATCATGCTGGTGACACATTATCAGCTGTTCCCTTTATTCCTGTGGTGTGGGAATTGTTGATTCAGCATGGCTTGTAAACATGCGACTCGTGATGTGTTGAAGTAGCGTTAAAAACTGTTGTGTTCAGTGCAGCGATTCAGCACTCAGGCCTGTGGATGGGATGAATACACTTTGAAGCTTAAAGGAAGAGTTTCATGTGCTCGAATGAATTTCTGACCTTTCGCTGAAAGAGTCCGCTGAGATCGACATCGCTTTGATACTGTTAGCGCGAAGCTGCAGGCAGCAGCCAAGTAGTGGAGTTTACCTTTAAGACTGGTCACGGGAAAAAAAGCTAGCCTGATGCTGTGCAAAGGTAATAAAAAAAAATGAAGATGTTGCACTTTTCTTATTAAAATGCATCAAAAAGTGAAGTTTAAAAACAACGGTTTGTGGTGTTAGGCGTGCTTATTTGTTGCCAGGCAGCTAAAAAGTGCACCTTACTCTGGGCGGCGACGGCAGTTGTGTGTCAGTTTTCCCCCTCGTCTCAACATTAAGTGAAGTTAAACATCTTCTAGCCTTTGCTTCTTGCAGACAAATCATATTCAGTGGTCAGCAGTGGGTGGAGCAAATTTTCCAATATGTCGAACTTTATCAATTTTTCAAATAGATAGATATGTGTATTGTGTAACATGTGTTGAGGTTTATGCTGAGAAACCAAAAAATTCTGACATTTGCCCAACATGGTGCTGGTCCTTCACATCCTGCCAAAGCAGCTTGGATCCTTTGAGGCAAGGACTCTGCAGGACTTCTGATGGTCCATCCAGCCAACTATTTCTTAAGTACTCTCCCACCTATGGTCACTATGGCAGCTGACAGTGGATGAGAAGCAGGTTTTGCTGTGAGCAAGCCCCCAGTTTATTACAGGGCTAATGCAAAGAGACAGGCTACCATTCACACCTGCAGCCAATTTTAGATCACATAGATCTGAAGCTGCTGCATTTATACTGTGAGAGGACGATGCTAACCACTGCACCACCATACCATGCAAGGCACCTTAAATAATTGGGCTCCACCCTAATAAGACTCCAATAAGAGGTCCTGTCAGTTGCAAGTTGGAGCTGCAATGGATCAGACCTGTTCCAGGACAACATCCATTGACTGGTTTGTGGTTTGTGCCGAGCTCTTTCAGGAATGTTCTGCCATCTGGCCACGAGGATTTGGCCATTATCACAATAGATAAGGTCTCGTATGTGGCCATTTCGCTCACATCCAACACTTTGACTACAAGACGTGACCGTTCACCTATGTTTGCTTCTAAACTTGTAGACTTTGATAAGTGCTTTGGTTGCCAGTGAATCATTATTGCTTCCATGAGTGGATATTAAAGCGTTCTCACAGATGTACAGGGATTTCACTGAAGCAGTGATGTGCATAGAACAAAACCAAGAAGTGTTGAAAAGAAAAATCTTGGGTGGGTCTTATCCTCTGACCAGCTGTCTCCCCTGTGAACTGTGCTGTCACATTAGATTTAGTGCTGTAACTGCAAGTGCTGTCGATATATTGCCAAAGGTCCTGTGGTAACAAAGCAAATCTACCCCCCCCTCTTATTCCTCTCCTTCTTCTCTGTCTTCCACCCAGACCACAGAACAATGGTAAATTTTGCTCAGGCTCCGGCCGTCTCAACCAGCTCTGTAATGCTCGTCCGTGCCCTCCCAATGCCGTGGACTTCCGGGCCCAGCAGTGCGCTGAGTACAACAGCAAGCCCTTTAGGGGCTGGTACTATAAGTGGAAGCCCTACACCAAAGTGGATGGTAGGTGGTCAGTTACCTAAAATCCCAACGAGCAAATAGAAAGAGACAGTCATTATGCATTTTACAGATTTTTGTTGAAATGCACATTTCTTTAAAATACACAGTAGATCTGGAGGATTATGAAGAAATACAGTGATTTATTGTATCCTCAGCAGATTACATTCATTGGTTAAAGACCACAGAGCTGTTGGATATGCAGAGAATTGCACATTGCTCAGGGCAGGTTTTCTTGTGTTAATTCTGCACATCTTTTATATTCTGCACCCACTCTGCTTGCCCAGATCTCTTTTATTGAGAGTTTCTGTAATGCCAACCTCTATTTACTGCTGCGATGATTAGGGCCAGAAAGCTGAAGGAAGCTATCACGGTGTGTAATGTGCATGGAAGACATGTAGCCACCTGCACCCTCTGACACACTGAGAATAGATTTAAAAAGGAAGCCTGCGGGCCAGCTTTGTTACACGGAGCAGGGGAGAGAGAGCAGCGTGTTTGGCTGTCGTCCCAGGCCTGTTTAAGCTGGAGATGAATGGAGGGTGATCTAGAGAGGAACAGATTCTGAACTGCCTTCTGGGACCTTGGGCCAAGTCACCTTCGCCGACATTTATTTTAATCAAAGACGGCCGTGGAGACTTGTCTGTGATAACTGATCTGAAGTACAAAATAAACCTGTGGCTCCACATGAATCCCCCTCGGTGCAGTCACTGCCTTTTGTGTTTTAGTCCTAGCAGGGGTTTTGCATAATGTAGCAGATTGTTGTCAGTAGCCTCTATCAGACTGACCAGATAATAGAAGAATGTGAATCTGCACATTTTACCGATGCTGCCGTTCTTGTTGAGCCTCTTCTTCTCGTTGTCTGTGCAGATGAAGACATCTGCAAGCTGTACTGCATTGCAGAAGACTTCGACTTCTTCTTTGCCATGTCCAGTAAGGTCAAAGACGGCACTTCCTGTTCTGACCACAAAGGAGATGTCTGCATTGACGGAGTCTGTGAGGTACTTCAGCTCTGTGGACTCCAACAGTGAAACTTTGCTCTTTTCAGTTACACTGGTGGACAAACGTTCTCGTATGAGTTGCATGAGCAGCGCAACGCACAGCGCAGCTGCGTTCAGATAATCAAGATTTGCAGTTGCAGCAGTTGCCTTGAAAAGATGAGAAGATTTAAATATTTATGAGACTTTTTGGAGTCGTTTTCTTGACTTTCTTAACTTAGGGCAACATTGGAAAGCCACTTTCAGTCTGTTTTATCAAATCTTATTAATGCTGCTTCGTTCCACCAAGACTATATTCTTCTTGTAGTCCTTTGAATCCAGGTATGCCAGAAAGAGATAAGTGCTTGGAGAACGGAGCTTATCATGTTCATTTTAGCTCCATTCACACTGTGTGTGTGTTTCTTTGTGTGCTTAGGGTGTAGGCTGTGACCATATTCTGGGCTCCAAGGCCTCTCTGGATGCCTGTGGAGTCTGTAAGGGAGACAACTCCACTTGTAAGTTCTTCAAGGGTCAGTACGTCCTGCAGCACCGGGCTAACGGTAAGCGTTGTCCTTGCTAACGGTGTGTCTGTACATGCTGGGTGGCATACACCGAGTACTTTATACAAGACAAAAGAAGATTTAACCAAACAGGGATGAAGAGTAAATGCAAAGATAGCCGCATGCACATGATTCCACTTGATGATGGATTGACTCACCTGAGAAAAGGCTGAGCCATTGTAAAATCTGGATGGTGGGAGGATGAAACATGACATAGAATAATACAATAATAGCTAATAATGATTTAGTGTTGGCTGTTGTTCCTTCTCTTTCTGAAACCAGAGTATTACTCCATGGTGACAGTTCCAGCAGGGGCTCGAAGTATTCACATTCAGGAAATGGAAGTCTCCACCAGCTACCTGGCTGTCCGCTCCCTGAAAAAGAAGTACTACTTGACCGGGGACTGGACTGTGGACTGGCCAGGGAAGTTCCACTTTGGTGGGACCGTGTTCGACTACCAGCGCTCTTTCAACAAGCCGGAGAGCCTGTATGCCGCCGGACCTACTAATGAGACGCTGGTGTTTGAAGTAAGCCGCCGCTGCCGGGTGACATCCGTTTATGGCAATTGACAGTGACAGGGGTCTTTGGCGGATCTGCTACACCTCTTTTATTTAACGCTTGGCCATGATGAGGCTTAGATGAAAGAGGAAGTTTGGTGCTATGGAGAAAAAGGCTGCATGAAGCTTCCTGCAAATCTTCTGTGAATAATTAATTGTTTGGGGTGGCTGGTTATGTCATAAATGGGAGGGTGCTGTGGAAAGGCTCTCATCAGAGCAGTGCAGAGCGGCGCTCCGTACAGACCTGAGTGAGGAGGAGAACACATGGATACAAAAATAAATGCAAGTCACGGCTAACAGAATTTAAATGGCGCAGAGTACACAAACATCTGTTTTGCTGCGCTAGCAACACAAAGAGTACTTTGGTACTAACTTTGTGTTACATATGAGTCCCCAGACAGAGCACCCCCGCCTTTGCCTCACTTTAGTTTAGTGTGGAAAACAATGTTATATTTAGGCTAACTAACAAAATGCGCGTGTCACGTGTTCGTATATTCAGAGATGTGGATGTGGAGCCTGTGTTTTGTTGCAGCATCACGACTAATAGAGCGAGTAAAATCCTAACGTAAGCTGCCCTTTAGAGGCGGGGAGGGCAAATATCGAATCAGACGGTTACCTGGAGTGAGATGTTCTGCACAGTAAAGCAGACGATTTATGACCCGTTGTCTTCAGTGGTGTGTTAGAAACCAGAGCTCCGGGGGGAGTACAGGTCCTAAAGCAGCCGAGTGTGATGCTGGACAGGGGTGTCCTCCTGACGGTAAAATTGATGTTCGACAAGTGGCCGAGTCACTGGGAGGTTTACGTGAGTGGCGGTGGGAGGTGTCGGATGTTCTTCTCACATAGCTTTGTCAGCAAAAGCATTTTTTTTTTCTCTTGACCTTTGAACTCCAGCCGTGAAACAGAAGTGAAAACCAGGTGAAGATCAGACAGCTTTTTTTTTTAACCATGGGGGGGAGTGACATTCATGTAAAAGCTAGCCTCCCCTCAGTCCCCTGGGCTACTGAAACACTGTGGTTAAAGCAGGAATGATTGGCCTGTAAATCCAAGAGGAATACCAGTGTGATATTTCCAAAGTGTTTACGCAGCTATTCTGGAAGGAGGCTTTGGTCTGTGGGCAATTTAGTGAAATCGGTGTTGTAAAGTGCATTGTTTGCGAGAGTTTGAAAGCTTACAGAAATGCAGAGAGTTGCGTGCATCCTAGCCACCAGACTTGGTACAGATATTTTTGATGCTCAGAAAATTAATGCCACTCATTTTTGTCAACCCCCTTGTCTTTATTCTTTTCTTTTGCGTCATCTGCATAACAATATTTATATGGATAATAATATTTTCATATAAAGATCTCACCGTTTAATAGATGAGTACTCAAAAGATTTTGGTTCCCAGGACTTAGACTTGTGACCTAAAACCTACAAAAATGGAAAAAAAACCCCACCTCAGCTCTGCTTTATGTGTAGCTCAGTGATGGCAGAGAGCGGGGAACATTTGTGCCGGGCACGAGTTTGTCCATGAGCCGAGTGGGCCATAGACAAAACTCTAAAATAGTGTACTTTGCAAATTCTTTCAAAATTCACATGCTGCCATTGACGATACGAGCATATGTCCATTCTAGCATTAACCTTTAGCTGAAAGCACTTCTGAGGCACATCGCAGCAAAGCAGAGCTGCTGGTACGACAACAGACTCGCACCAGCAAAAGCAGTTTGTCTGGTTTGTAATCAGTGAGAGAGATAAAAAAACAAGGAAAAACCAAAGAAGGGCAAAGGGAGATATTATTATTCTGGCCTGTACTGCTGATCACAGAGACCAGGAAAAATGAAACAACTGTTTTATCTCACAAAATGAAGAAAAAATGTGGTTTTATGAGAGCAGTTATGCTGTGAGATTGTTGACTTTGACATAGCAGAGACTGTCAGAGTTATCGTATTTAATTGCAGCAACAAAGTATCCAAAAGTAGCTGCAGACACACAGAATGTCAGTAAGAATAACTGCACAATCAAAGTAAACGCTGCTCTGAGTGGGAATGGGTTTTTTTTGACTATGATGAGTTTATTGGCGAGTGACTTGTCCAGAACTATGAGTGCAGCGATGTCACTGTGACCTGGTCGAAGGTATTTGGAAAGAAAATTTCAAGAAAACAGTAAAATGAAACTTTGTCACACATCATATCATCACAGTTTACAGACTGACTGGAGCAACGGAGGATCACTGAAGACATGTTGGAAACAGCAACTTTAAGTTAGGATTTAGATAAACTGTCTAAATCATTGTCTTTGGTCGACTGTGTTGTGATGCTAACCAAAAAAAAACCAGGCAAAAACGACATAAATGTGCCCCATCTTGTATTAACCAAAAATGATAAGTGAAAGAAAGAGCTGATGGTGCTCCTCTCTGTGTCTCAGCCATACATCTGTCCAGCAGAGGACTCACTGACAGCATGCAGCTGATCTGCAGATGAGCATAATCTCTAAGTATGTCCTGTAATTACAAAAAGGAGAAAGAGGTTGATAGAGGGAGAGAGCGGGACGGATGGAGAGAGAGATTAAAAGATTAAGAATTTTGCAATTGAACTCTGGATGTGAGAAGTTAAGGTCAGGGCACGGGGACTTTTAAGTGTAAATGAAAAGAGCGCGAGCAGGATTTGTTTAGATCATCTGCTTCACACATTCTGCTTAACTGGTGCCGTCACAGAAGAGCACACGGGGGGAGGATATGTGCTCGGATCGCTCGCAGGCTCTTACTCAGCTTGAAACACTCAAAGAGAAACAAATGCTGAGGAGTGTGAGGTAAAGTGTGACAAGGTGCTCACATCTGCACAGCTGCTCAGCTGGTAGGGAGGATGAGGGACGGGGGCCTGGAAGCAGCTCACAGGAGGTTCTGGAAGGAACAGACATAACATACGGCTGCTTCCGGAGCACTCGTGAATACCGAGTGGGATTGTTCCCCCTGGAATTGACATTCTTGTGGTATGGCAAGGCAGGGTCATGCCAGTCCAGCACAAAACGCTGCGAGATTGATATCCGAGTCCACCGCACTGTAATTCATCATCATCCCAGCTGACTTGATGAGTGGTGTGATTGTTGGGTTGTGAAAACCAAGACGCTCTGTGGGCTGCTGTCGCACTCGAGGAAGCTAGACTCACATTAGTTTCACAACTTGAATGTATTTGTAGCCAGTGAAAGTCGAGACGTTCAAAAGACGATAATAAACATTTCCCCTGCTTAAGGCCAAAGAAAAGAGGATAACTGAAGCCAGTGGAGGTCTCAGTGTCGTGTTAAACCATCACTCAAGAATGCAATTGGGTGTTTTTGTCCCTGTGTTGCTGTTTTTCAAGAATTAGAGTTTATTTCAAAGCTTTCTTGGCAATCTAAATCTTAATTGTGCTAATCAGCTGCCACAGCAACACTGTCTCCAACTGCAGTTTTAACACTGTTGGCAAGTGCAATGAATCATTTAGTGTCTCCAGTTCCTGAAGTCAAGACCTCGCTCATTTCCCCAGAGACAATGATTTCACATCTAATGAACAGATAGGCACAAAGCCTTCCCAGCTCAGTTATCAGTGCAAAATATGAACAATTTCTTTAGAAAATGTCTTGGCTGAAAATTTGCAAGTTAGATCAAATGAATTATGTGAGAAACTCAAGCACTCAAAACTTTATTGTTACGTGTGCCAAACTGCATTTGGCGGTAGTCGTGTCAGGGCAGACTTGTTCCGTCTGCAGAAAGCGTCTATCCTGTTGTATTTGTTAGCACAAGCCCTGCTGCTATCATCGCTGCTGCTTGTGAACAGTGTGGAGGGTTTACATGCACTTGCTAACGCGCCTGCAGGAGGTCGCCTGAGTAAACCCTCTGCCGTGCGCTGTCAGTGTGTCAGTGCAGATCAGGCTGGGTCGATGTTCATGTCTTGTGACTAAATCAAGGCAATATTTTGCTGCTGCTGTAAGTTTGCTTTGACTACAGAGGAGTTCACAAGGCCAGTGCGAGTTCTGTCCATGAAATGGGAACAAGCATGGGGTCATTGCTGCTATTGTGACTGATTGCAGGAAGTTGTTGATTTTGGTTTGAATATGGACAGGTAGATGATTGCTTCTTCTTGGTTTAGCTGTCAGTGAAAGCTTGAGCTTTGGCTGCAGATGAACAAGACTGAAGGATCCGGTGAGGACACAGATCTGAATATGTCTGAAACTATTGTTTGATAGAAAGTCTGTCCTGGCAGACTTGCTAACACTGTGGTTGGTTGGATGTTTTAAACACTGTGGATGGCTTAGGAAAGACAGATCAGTAATTTAGACGCTTGAACACTTCAAGGACATGTAAGCAGCTATAAAAACTCCAACCAGTGTTGTTTTTGTAGCTGCTGCTTCGCATCGCTGGTGTTTGTTTGGTGAAAGAGCAGGAAATTTTCTAAAAGTCGGTTTGCTTGGATAAGCACAGTGTCCCAGAGTGGTTAGTGGTGGCAATTGTTTCATGGCAGTGGGTTTGGGCTTGGTTGGGGTTAGTATGAACAGAGAAATGTGTGGGCGTTAAACTATGGTGAACCCTTATTCAGTTTAGTGGAGTGTACAGTTTTCTCACTTTAGCGAGACGCTCTAAAATTAAACAATTAGGAAACTGTGATTTGACTAGTAGGCAATAGTTAAGGGTTGCTGATAGGAGTCTGCAGCCTGATGGTGCTTTATGTGCTCAAAAGAAACGGTCCCAATGCTGATATACTTTTTTAAGGGACAATAAGTAATTTGTTTATGCATTCTCACAAACTAAGAATTAATCCATTAAAAATAGGAGTGGGTGTCGTAGCTGCCATGTTGCTCCGCCATCCAGAATTCAGTGGCCAAGACTGAGGTAATCATATTTCATGTATGTGGATAGACACCGCCGACGTGTAGTATGCCTTACTTTTCATTTAAAAAACACCAAAAACTACAGTGTATTGGACCATTTGTAAATGCATATGCCCCCCCCCCCCAATCTGCTTCACCCACCTCTGCTTTCTCTCCTCCCTCATTTCCACCTCAATCTCTTCCTCCTCACCCGAAGCATCATTGCCAACTAATGTTGGGCCCGAGTGTCCTAAAAATCCCACTTTCTCTCTTAGTTTGATGACATTTTCACATTGTGTGAAAGTTTATTTGCTCAGTGTTCCAGTCCAAGATCGTTTCACTAACGCCAGCAGCAGCGCTTACCGACAGAGAAGTTCAGGATATCCTCAACAACTCGACTTTAATCGGTAGTAGAAACACGCTGGTCGGCCACGTTACTGGGTACAATCCAAATTGAATCTTTTTCATCTCTCTTGGCCCGACTAAAACCTGTTCATCTTACTGTGGCCACCATAAGACTATGGGCTTGCACTGGGAGGGGTAAGGTCCTGTTGATTGCAGTCTGAGATTTTTCACACTGTACCTTTAAGCAGTCCACTGATAGATAATTAGTGTTGGTAATGTGTCACGAAATGTGACACCACAACCACAACTGCCCCATCGTAACCTTAAAAGATTGATGTTAATTTGCTGCCACTGTAATTGTATCTGTGTATGTCTGCATGCACTTAATTTACATATATTTGTCTGTTAGACAGCCGCTTGCTCTCGTCATCAACGCCTTTTGCCCCCCCCCGGCTTGCACTCACTGACTTTATTCGACGAACAATTAACAAGCAGAAAGTTATTTTTAAAGTTGGTGGAACTGTTTGATGTGGATCAAACCCAGGAGGTACTTGGCGCTGAACGGTTGATGGTAGATTCCTTTAAACTTTCGGAAAGACCCCAAAGAAAACAGAGCTGTCCAAATCCATTATCACAGATGCTGATAGACTGTGATGTTTGTCAAGAATCACAGGTGGACAGTTTGCCAAATGGGCTGAGGAGTAGTAGTTACCCAACCTGAACTAAACCGTGGTTGGATGCAAAAGAGACAACGCTATACTGAACATAATCCAGTGCAGTGTTTTGAAATGCTTTGAAATAACACACTGTGAGCTGACTGTGTAAATCCATGTGAAGCAAAACTCCTCCACCACAGCAGGGAATTCTCATGGGGTTGTTTTAATGATGGCCTGATGCTTCTCGTGTAATGGGCATGTCTGCATTCATTCATCCATTAGTCTCTGCCTGACTTGAATGTTCAAATAAATCTCTTGAAAGAGGTAGCTCAGAATCACTGGCCTGTATAAACGATGTGGTAAAAAGAAAAAGGCGCTGCCTCACAAAAGAAAATGGAAATTGTCCCTCAGCATTATAAGGTACAAATGAAAGCATGCTCGTCCAGTTTGGAGCAGAGAGGGAATAAAGCACTTCCTAAGGTTTCTAGAATCTTCTTGTTAGTGGGCAGTCTGTCGAGCAGCTCGATGAACAAAATGGGCACTCACGTTGTCATTTGTGTGGCCTTTGGTCTTTTGCAGGAGAGTGCTTTTGCTTAGACTGTGTAAGACAATATATAAACTTAGCACAAAAAGCAAGCTGCTTGGCAGAGAAGATTTGGCAAGTTTTTCATGACTCAACTCTGCTGCTCGACCCACAAATGCATTTTTATTACAAATGTAATGTGGCACCATTTAAGGGGAAATAAACAAGCTTTCCAGTGATGTAAGATTTATTGCCAAGAAACACTGTTACAACAAAGAAACTAGAAGGGCACTCAGTAGAGTGCACGCCCTCCCCAAATTTTCTAGATTGTGATTGTTATGGACAAACTGTGGTTTGCACAGAAGTCGCTCGGGTTCAGATCAGGCAGGCAGTTCCTCCCAATCACGCCCCTCCAGGTCTCACTGTTATTGCCCACATGAGCGTTGAAGTCTCCGAATGGAGCACCCTTAAGCACTCCGCCCAGCAACTCCAAGAAGGCCGGGCACTCTGAACTCTCATATAGGACATAACCGCACCACAACAGTCAGGACCTGTTCCCAGACGGAAGGCGCAGGGAAATTAACCTCTCATCCACCGGTGAAAACTCGGTGGACAGGCAGCAAGCCGGGGGGACACAAGGGACCCACCCCAGCCCACCACCTCTCACTGAGGACAAGTCTATACTGAAATAGAGTCTAACCCCTCTTTGGGAGACTGGTTCCAGAGCTGTGCGGTGAGTTGAGCCCAACTATATCTAGTTGCAATCTCTCAACCTCACGTACTAGTTCAGGCTCCTTCCCCACATGTTCCAAGAGCCAGTCTTAATAGGGGACTGGTCCGCCAGTGCCTCGGCCTTTGACCGCCATCCAACACAGACTGCACCAACCCCTACGGCGCCTCCTGTGGGTGGTGAGCCTAGAGACAGGCTCCTCTTTGGGCTGGGCCCCATAGACTAAAGGCCCATCCCCCAGGCCTGGTTCCAGGCTGGGCCCCTGTTAACTCTATAGTAGGCAGGGTAAACTATTCCCTTCTTCTACCTGCCATAAGGCTCAAATTGTATTGAATTGTCCATAATGAACTGAACAGTTTTATGTTTGAACATAAGGATGTCCATAAGTGCACGTGGCACCAGCACAGCCTATGCTGCAGGTTGATGATCGATTTTGTAATCATATCATCAGATATGTGGACAAATGTTCTGGACACTCGGCTGAAGAGAGGACCTGAGCTGTCAACTGATCACCCCCTGGTGGTGAGCTGGATCAGGTGGTGGCTCAGGATGCTGGACAGACCTGGCGCACCTAAATGCATAGTGAGCCTGCACTGGGAACAACTGGCAGAGGCCCCAGTCTGTATGATCTTTAATTCCCACCTCCGGCAGAACTTTGACAGCATTCCGATGGAGGCTGAGGACACTGAGTCCGAATGGACCACCTTCCGCACCTCCACTGATGAGGCTGCTGCTCAGAGCTGTGGCTGCAAGGTGGTTGGTGCCTGTTGTGGTGGTAATCCCTGAACCAGATGGTGGTCACCGGAGGTGAAGGGAGCCCTCAAGCTGAAGGAGGAGTACATGGGCTTGGTGCTGGACCGATAAATGAACCAATGCTAAATTTACCCTCTCAAAATTTTCTGTTTCTTTCTCTTTAGGATGCAGTAATGCTATATTCTCTGAATTAAGGTATAAAGGGCAGCTTGGAGATTTGAGGAAGGAACTAAAAGTTGCTGGTGCCACTCCCTTGAACAGCTGGGAAAAATCAGCTGTAGCCTGGTGGATGACTTGCAGTTTGATAAATAAAGGGTAAAAGATAAACTCTCTCCACACAGCTGACATCCTTTTTTGACTGTTTCTTGTCTGATAGATCCTTCTGCAGGGAAAGAACCCGGGGGTGGTGTGGGAATACACTTTGCCTCGCACAGAGAGGAAGCCTGACTACAGCTGGGGTGTGGTGCGCTCGGATTGCTCTGCTCCCTGTGCCGGAGGTGAGAGTTCTTATTGTATGTCCAGCTGCTGATGCCTGGATAAAACTGTGTATGGGAAGAGTAAATGAAGGGAACTTTTGCCAAACGCCATCGCTGAACTGCAACTAATGAAGCTAATGTTAGCTTAATTATTAAAGACAGCAAACTGTGTATTGTTGAATGAAACTGATGATCAACAACCAAAACTAATGAGCCTTTTTTATCATCTTTATTTGAAATAAAAGTGTTTTAAAATCTTAGTACAGGAGCAGACCCTAAGGAGATATAGTCACTTACAATAAAAGAGAGGTAGAAATGCAGATGTGCTATAAGTGATAGGACAAAAGTGTGTACTATGTGTCCATAGGTCTGATTTTTCTGTCTGTTGCTGTATTTTTCTATTGTGAGCAATATTGTGTACAATACCCTGATGCACTCTGTTCCAGGTTAATGAAAAGCACCTTCGTCAGACTTTCTCCCAGGAGACTAGCAGCTGCTATTCTTCTTTCTTATCAGTGGATGGATGCTGTGTGTGGTTCCTCTAGCTTCACTCACCTTTCTTCTAGGTCTTGCAACAGCCAGCAGTCATGTAGACATCCTGTGTGCTTCTTTGTGTTGATTCATGATGGAAAATACATTTTGCCTCTATCCACGTTGCAGGAAAGAACATTTAAGATGACAAATTACCTGTGAGATACTGTAGATGTAATTTAGCTGCTTCTCTCTCCACCAGGTCGTATCTCAACCAAGGCCATCTGTCTGCAGGACCAGAAGGCTCAGGTCAACTCCAGCATGTGTAATCCCCACACCAGACCGGCACTGGGCTCCCATCTCTGCAACACACAGCCCTGCCCTGCATAGTAAGTACTACCGTGTGTGTGGGGGTCAAAGCATTTCTTTGTGTACAGCTGGCTGTGGGATATGTGGCATGTGTCTTTATGCTGCCAAATTTTCAGGAACCCAGGGTGCTTTTTTTTTTTATAGGTGCACACATACTGTACACATAAATACTGTGGTCGAGCAGTCTGGAGGTTGCCTGTGGTCTTTTTGCTGTGGCTAGCTAGCACTCTGCTCAGCCTGGTTTCTTTTTGTCACTCTGTCCTCATCTTTTCTGGGCTCTCTCTCTCTCATGTATTATAGATTGTACAGAGGACGATTAGGGCCACCTAAAAAGGGACAAATTCTGACTTCTTTCTCAGAATTCTGAGATTAAACTCAGTGAGATATATATATATTTTTTATATATATATATATATATATATGTAGTTTAAAGCAACTTTTACACAAT
>VUQK01028203.1:52688-67922 GCA_015106715.1 Bujurquina vittata | reverse complement strand
GGTTCTTCAGACGTCAATGGGAACCCGTTTACTGTTCAGAAAACTCCTGGGACATCAGGTTACCTTTTCTCTCTCTCTCGCACTCTCTCTCTCTCTCTCTCGCTCTCTCTCTTTCTCGCTCCCTCTTTTTTCTATCTGTCTTTCTCTCCACTCATGTTACACAATTCTCAAAAGACTTCCAGATTCTGATGAGCTCCAGTGTCCGATATGAAGTATGTTGAGGTTATCCTTATGCCTGGGTGGGGCTTGTTGTTTGTAAGGTGCGCTGCTGATTTAAACTCTGACATGTACATTTAAAATTGTGGTGTGTGTGTGTGTGTCTGTTTGTGTGCATGCAAACAAGCGTGTGTGCTAAACACAGACCTCATGCCTGCCACTCCTACAAGGGAATTCCTTTTGGGGTTTGACAGGGGAGGAATGTCACCGTGAGCCAACATTTACGCACTGAGACAAACATTAAACACTTCACAGTAACACAAAAAGCTTCAGCAGTGTCATAAAGGTATGACCATTTGTGTTAGACATCTGATCTGATATAATCATGAGGAGGATGGTGTTGGGTTGATAACATTCTCAAATATCAATATTAATGTATCAGTATTGATATTGTATAGATATATAGCTGTGATTTTTGTCACCCACCCCCATATTATCTGCTTCTACAGCCTTGTACTATATTTGTGCATCTCTGTTTCAGATTAGAAAAAACTTGAGTTCAGATTACTACGGAAATTTTCTTTTTTTAAAAAAAGGAAACAAAATTTTTCAGTGCTGGTGTATTCCTTTGTACTGGAGGGGATTTGACTGTTTTCATCACCTCTCTGCTGGTCCAGAGACAAAATGCTGCAGTAGCCTGACCATATATCTCACATGACTCTCACAGGAGTATTCAGTCCAACATGAGTTAAAATTAATGTTTTTTTTTTTTTTTTTGTATGTTACCAGCTTTGTAACTTTTTGAGTAAAAATAATATGGACTTTTTTTAAACATCTAATGGTCTGAAAATGTGTTTTTCATGTATAACAAATCAAAATAACTAGTATTAGCCAATAGAATTTCAATGCATCTGCCAGCTATGCAGAATGACCTGGAGACTTGCTGAATTTGTGAAGGGGCTATTTGGGACATAGCTCTGTTTTCCAGCTTTTTCATTTTTTAAATTTATTTATGCTTTTTTTTTTTGTTTTGCAAATCATTTGATAACAAAAAGTGTTAATGTGTCTAACTTTGTTTGCAATGTGAACAGAAATGGTTTTACCCCACAAATCTTTCAAACTTAGTAGTGCATCCAATGCCTATGCTAAAAAAAACCTCGAGTCATGTGAACTAGTGTTCGTATATGTATGGAGGGCAGATGGACAGTGCTGTTTTCCCCCCCAGACAAAGATGTCTGTGATTATTCATGACCCTCTCAGGTTTCCCTTTGAAGCTGAGTTACAGCTTTCCCTATGTTAGCAACAGTGTGTGCAATTGTGTATGTGTGCATTAGTGTGTGCATTAGAGTGTGTGTATGAGAGAGGGAGCGAGCGAGAGTAGGAGAATAACTCCTTACACTAAGATAGAAATGAACAAGTATTAATCTACTTAAACAGTCATGAGGAACGCATTAGTGTAAAGCATCAAATGGCTTACCCATGAGGAAACATGCAAGATGCTGGAGTGCTTTTATGCTACAGTTGAGTTATTCACTAAAAGAAAAAAAAAAAGTCACACCACTGACTTTGTTTGTTGTTTTGCCATGCGGACAAGTGGCATAGTGCCACCAAGTATCTTAATCTGTACTCACTCAGATTATGACAAGAACAGGATCCACCCCTGAAACACATAAAGGATGGAATGATGTGAGCTGTGTAGACTGAGTGGTTGTATAGGACACCTGGGAAGGGAGAGGCTGTGACATCACACCTGGACTGTCAGTTTAACTTTGATTCTTTAACCTGAGGCCAGCGACAACCAGCTCCTAAAGTGACTCTTAAGGGGACTCCAGAATTGCAAACATCATAAAATAAACATATTTGTAAATTCTTCATTATTATAACCCTTTTGGTTGACAGGGTATCTTTAGTTAAAATATCAATTGCACTTTGATCAGTGATGTGATTAAAGTGTGTGAAGCATCTGGTTTTCATGTTATCGCAGTAAAAAAAAATACCATATCACCAGATTGCACTCGAGTACTGCTTGCATTACTAGAAAATCTGAGGTAGTGCCTGCTGGCAACAGCATAATTAAAGGATTGTTCACGCAGAATAATAATGTCAGCGATAACCTCTTATCAGACCACAAAAGCTGGAGGCAGAACAATCACGAACCTTAATAATCTTCCAATTAGATCAGTGGTTGATGGGCCAATTAGAGACAGGTACGGGTTTTCCAACACCTGTATTAACACCTGCCCACAAGCGTTATCTGCAGAAGTGATCAGCCTCTGAATTGCTCTGCTAGATTTGTCTCCTTTTTCTTCTTGCCTTCTTTAGAGAAACAGTCTTAGCAGCATTATACAATAAAAGCAAGAAAAAAGAATGTCTAATTAGTTTTAACTCTTTGTCCAAGAAGAGTGATAAAGCGTTCTATATGCCACAGTATGTCTTACACTGGATGAACTATGACATGATTTGAAAATGAGCTTCCTTGAAATAAATGGTTACTGCAGGTCATTTTATTATTATACTGTTGAAATTTAGGAAGCTAGCCGTTTTAAGGTCTAACTGTAACTTTCAAAGTTACTCTAGGAACTAAACGTGATAAAGCAAAAAAAAAATTATTATTTCTCTGTGAGAAATATTTATGCGTGTTCACGTAGAAGGAAGCTTCTGTCTTCCTCGATAATTCACAGGTCAGAATGTAAACCCAAGAATTCAGCTATCTTTTGGATCAATAGAAAGAGTTGGGTGAGAACATCTGGTGTAAAGTAAACCAGCTGAAGGGTCTATCTGGAATCAGTGGGAAAGGTAAAAGGTCAGAGTTCAAGCTTGAGGTTATACGTCTGTGCTTGTGTAGGAAAACCAGGATAAGGAGGCCGCTGCAGGTCAGAATCCTGAACCGTTAAAGCACTGAGCAGCACAGAAAAAATATATGTAAAAAAAACGGAAATGTAACATCATTTCTGCTGTAATTCTTGTTGGCGTATCTTTTACAAACATCTTCTCACAGTGTTTGGAGGGAAACGTATTCAACTGAAATCACAGCTAACATTGTTTGACATTTGTAACTTACTGGATTTGGACTGAGCTCTTGTCAAACGTGCAGGATTCTTTCTGTGGACCCGGTTTTCCGCCCTTTTGCTCGGCACAACATACACATCTGACTTTTCCGGACATGAAAACCGAATCCAGGGCCGTTGATAAAAGTCGGCATTTGTATTCAACTGTTGAAGATCTGATTTTGACAGGTGCTTCATCAAAGGGTTATGCATGTGTGAGCTGCATTTTTTTTTCATCATCTTATGTCTATACATGTGAATGTGTGCACATTATATACCTTTAGAAAAAAGATTACACCTAAATGTGCTGGCATGCCTTCTCATTCCACATTAAATGCCTCTGTGACTTTTAGCTATGGCTTACTCTCTTCTCATGCATGTGCACGCAACACAAACACAGTAGCTAAAAAAAATATCTCCAAATTACGCTGGCCTTTCTTAAAGCTATAATAACAGTGTTGTGGTCTTAATCTGTTGACTTAGTGCTTGTCTGCTGTTTTGGATTGTTTCACTGCAACTCTTTTTTAGATGTGTGTGTACATTTGGATTTACGTGATGACACTGCCTCACTCTCACTTTCCTTTGCTTTTATCTTGATTGGTAGTTTGACTATAGCTTGTCTGGACATGAAATTTTCTCTTGTTGCCATCAACAGAAGAAAATATTTGGTCTCTTCAAATATTTAGATCCAGTGAAAAGGCCCCACAGAAAATAGCGTAAAATTTGCATTTGTGTTTGCACTTTTTCTCATTTGCAACAATTTTTTTTTTCTATTTAATCCACACAAACATCTCTTCTTATAAACTTTCACTGATTTAAAGAGATAAAGTTTTCTAACCTGGCTATCAGGAATGATCAAGAAACTATAGAGAATAAATTACTACCAAGCCAGCACTGCGAGAATATGGCTTCTAAATGTGGATGCACAAAGTGCATGCGTGTACATGTGTATGTATACGTGTTTGTGTTGGATACGCATCAAACACACACACACGCCTTAGCCCCAAGGATATTATTATGCACTCATTTGGATTATGCCGATTTGAGAATGCATAGAATGCATGAGGATCAGCCACTGGCTAGTCATAACAGATTAGCCTCCTACACAGCAGGCAGAAATTAAAAAGGTGTCATTCTGCTTATAGTTGTTTCAGCCAGATAGAATCCTACAAAATACCAATACATCAAGGACTTTACAAGCAGCTTTCTCTTCTTCAAACTATCCGTTTTATCTGTCATCAAGTTTTGTTACAGTTAAAACTTGAGGATTAATGGTGAGTCCCGAGGACGTTTGGGGAGTATGACGCTGCAGGCAGCAATTTTTCTCTGCTGGATTCTCTCTTAAGCCTAGTATTAAGCTCCATAGTAAATATTCATTTATCTAAACTCCTGTTCCAGGTCACTTACATACAAAAAACCCCAAAGCAAACACACATATAGAGCTGCACTGGAAAGTAGCCACTTACTCTTTCATCAAAGCTCTGCTCACACATGCTGCTAACAGACAGAGGATGGCTCTGGGAGGTCCCAAGCAGACAGGTGGTAGACATCAGCTAGAGGGGTAAAGTGTGGGAGGGAGGGGGAAGGAGGGAGATATGAAGAGGGCGATAGGGAGACTGAGAGACACAGAAGCAGAGAGAGAGTGATGACAGAATGATGTGGAGACCACACAGAACAGAAAATGTTTGGGTCGCGTTTTTAGTCAGAGGTGTCAGACTACAATCAAACAAACACCAGGAGTGAGAAAAACAAGATTCTTTTTACAGTCTTGAGATGATTCAGTACAATTCTGGCAAGGCTATCTATATCAGTACGACAAAGTGGATTGGACTAAACGGTTTTGTTTGTTTAACTTGACATCAAAGCTTGATATCCAGACTTTGGTAAAGTTCATTCTAAAATCTTTATGAAAAGGGAATTATTTTCCCTTTTTTGATGTATTGAGAATAAACTGGACTAAACCCCCTTTCAGACATGCACTATTGTCTGTTAATCTGGCGTCTGAACGCGTCTGCTTCAGGTATGAATGCGTCTCATGGTCACTTTTAAATGTTACGGTTGCTACCTTACTCAAATTAGAAACATTTACATATCACTCTCAATATGGAACCAGTCCATCTCCCTGCAATCATATCAACACAAAAGAATAAAGTTTGAACTTTCAGCAATTTTAGCCTTTCAGCTCAGACACTGGTCCATAAACACACCGTAGTTCTCCTGCCTTTAGTTGCCACATAGGCGGACAGAGCCTTCCAAAATCCCTTCCAAAACAGCTTTTGTGTATGTTAACTTTTCCCTAATTCAAATTGCTCCACAATGTTACATGTATTAATCTGAAGGAGATGCTTATACTCTGTCTGTGACAGGTTATCACCATTGACCAAGGGCATAAATGAGTGACAAGTGATAAACGCATTAATCAGAATAAATTATACAGAAACAGGATCATTCAGGACCTAACAGCAAAAGCCATTTAATTTTTACTTCTATTTAATAATTGTTTGTTCAACTGGACCAGATGGATAGCTTCTCTGGTTATCAATAAAAGCATAGCTGCCAAATTTTAGAAAACTCTAACTTAACGCATATATGTTACACCCAGAGTAAGCTGAGCTTTGAAAACCATGGAGCCAGTTTTTTCCTCAGTGTGAAAGGGGAAATGATCAAACCATTAGAGATCTGCAGCGCATGAAACTTTTATCACTGGCTTGTTCATCACTCTATTGAAACATCCAAAGTATTTCCAAACAGGGCTTATACTGTTATCACTCTCTATGGAGACAAGCTTGATTGTTTAACTCTGGTTAAATAATCAAACTTGTGGCCTCCAGCGCTCCTGCTGAAAAGTAGAATGACTATGGAAGGCCACGGGTTTGATTGTTCAATAAAGAATATTTATACAACTTCTCTATTCTTACAATGAGGCAGTGAAAGCAGTCTCATAAATCGTAATAAAAATAATCCCAGGGTGTTATTTGACATTACACCAGCTCCATTTAGCTGACTCTGAAGGAGGGTTTTTTTAAAAAAAAAAGTTAAAAACTTTTCTGTTTAATCAGTCCTTTTGTTGGCTTTTTTTTTTTGTTGTTGTTGTTATTTCTGTTTCATTTTTATTCGGTTTTAACATGGTCCTCTTTTTGTGTTGTGTTATTAATTGTAGTACAGCACTTTGTGACTTTTATGTCTGTGAAAAGCACTATATAAATAAACTTCATTCACTTACAATCAGGCGACCCCTCATGAACAAGCCCTTAGTGGCACTTAGGAAGGAAAAACTCCCTTTTAACGAGAGGAAACCTCCAGCAAAACCAGGCTCAAGGAGGGGCAGCCATATACTTTGGGGGCAGGACAAAAGAGTGTGGAAAAGAGCCAGGGATTAAAAATAACAAATGATTAAATGCAGAGCTGTGTATAAACACATAGAGAGTGAAAAGAGGTGAGTGAAGAAGAAACACTCGGTGCATCATGGGAAGCTCCCAGCAGTCTAGGCTTATTGCAGCGTAAAGAGGGTTGAGAGTCACCTCATTCAGCCCCGATGATAAGCTTTATCAAAAATGAAAATTTTGAGCCTAATCGTAAAAATAGAGACGGCGTCTGTCTCCTTAATCCAAACTGGGAGCTGGTTCCACAGAAAAGGGCCCTGATAGCTGAAGGCTCTGCTTCCCATTCTAATTTTGAATACCCTGGAAACACAAGTAAGCCGGCAGTCTGAGAGCAGCACATTCTGTTGGGGTAATTATGGTACTATGAGGTCTTTAAGGTAAGATGGCACCTGATTATTCAAGACCTTGTACTGTATGTGTACGAACACCAAAGTCGCACTGCATAATAATGCATCACTGCAAACTTCACCACATTGTTGCAAGCTAAGCACTGTACTGCTTGCATTTTCATGCAATCTTTGATTAACAAAGTTGGTACCGTATACTTCAGTTTGTTTTGCAGGATGTTTCAGAATATGAAAAAACAAAGCTTCTGCAACACATCCTTTTTGTTTTAAAAAAAAAGGTTAACGTTAATGAGGATATTACATGTAAGCTTTAAATTTCTATTCTATCAAATTTTACTGAGCAGTCCTTACCTTTCCAAATAATCGCCCATTTTCCTCCTCTGTCCTCTACTTCTCTCCATCACTGAGTGAAGTTAGTACATTAAACTTTTCTCTCTTTGGGAAATACAGCAGCAAACTATTTCTGTGTTTGCTTATGCTTGTAGAGTATTTGTACTTGGTTACTTCCCACCTCTGACAACTTGACACAGTCAAATTGTCATATAGTGTCATGAAAAAGTATTTGCCCCCTTCCTGAGTTCTTTTTCAGCTTATCGAACAAATTTTAATATTAGCCAAAGATAAATGATTTCATGTTTTAAGGGAAAATAGCTATCCAAAACTGGTCCTAGTCGAAAAAGTACCATGTTTGATGTGATGTTCTTTCTATGAAATCAATTCTATGCCAGATGTCAAACCTTCCAAAAAGATTCAAACTTGTGTCTTGGATGAGTTGTCATTGTGTGCCTGGAGTAATTTTGGTAGGCCGGCGACTTCTGGGAAGGTTCACCACTGTTCCAAGTTTTCTCCATTTGTGGATAATGGCTCTCGCTGTGGTTCCCTGGAGTACCAAAGCCTTGGAAATGGCTTTGTAGTCGTTTTGACTGTTGGGTTTTCCCTGTAATCGTTGCAGGGTCTTTACCTTGCAATAAAAAGTGCCTTGAGGTGACTGTTGTGATAGCGCTATATAAATAAATCTGCACTGAAAATTGAATTGAATGATGTGTTGCTCTATCAGCTGCTTGCTTCACTTTGTCAGACAGGTTATAGTTATAAGTGATTTCTTGATTCAGCAGGTCCAGGGTGTTACTTTTTTCCAGGTAGGTTTTGATAGCGTTTTTCCCTGAATAAATGAAGTCATCATTTAATTATTGCATTTTGTATTTAGCCTGGTAATCCTTGTCTAATAATGAAATTTGTTTGATGGTCAGAAACATGTAAGCTTGGCAAATGTGCAAAAAAAACCCCTAAGAAATCAGGAAGAAGGCAAATACTTTTTCACAGCACTGGACCTATTTGTATGCTTAATTTTGTGCACAAACATTAAAAGCACAGATGTCAAACTGGAAGATAACTCAAACTCAGAATGATGAGCTGAATGACTCACACTGACATTAGTCAGCAAACCTTATCAGAAAAATTTTGATTTTTTTTTATCCTTAACCGCTATTTGCATTTTTGATTATATAATACATTGATGCACTCCAAGAGGCTTAGTATCAACATGAGTGAAACTCTGCTTGCACAGCATAGATGATTTCCAAGTTCTAATCCGGTGTCCCCTGACACCAAATATGCAACATGACCTACAACAATTCTGAAACTGTTAGTTTTCTGTTAAAGCCATTGAGAGAAGAGACAAAGTGATGAAACTTGTTCCTTTCTTTTGAATACTTTGTAATTCCCTGTAGCCTTTATTTCCTCCCTCTGACCCTGTCCTTGAACTCTTCTTTGTCTCAGTTTCTGTTCCACTATAAACTTATCCTTCCTTACTTTACTTCTTTGTATCACATGGGCCTTTATGTGTTTAATTCTCTAGATATCTTTCTGCCCATATGCATCCCGCCCTCCAATATTGTTGCCTCTCCCTATCCCTTGTTGTCTCTGATTCCTTCCTCTCCATCCTTCTGTCTTCATCTCTATCCGTGGCCAGACAGGCATTCCTGCCTCTGGCCCTCCTCCTGTCTCAGCACTGCTGTGGGATTTTTAGATTCTCACCAGGAAGGGGGAGTTATTACCACAGCCGTGCCAAAAGATTAAACACTTGTCACGAGAAGATTGTTGAATGTCAAGGTCATAAAAACTAGGGTTCTGGAAAACATGTTAATCATTGTGTTCATCCTGACTTCAAGGCCTGGAGGACCAGCCTCCCACGTCCACTGGTCCAGTGCAGGGAGAGGGTGGGTTGGCTGAGGATGGGCCCATTATGGGGACGGGGAAAAGGGGGAGATAAAAAGAGAGAATGAATTTCACTAACAAAATTGTGGTGCGGCTGCGGTTTTAAGTCACTGCCAAAAGAACGATGTCTGGAGCTCTGCTGGAATGACTGACAGCAATCAAAATTTTATTGTAAGAATATACAATATATTCTAAGTATAACTGTTGATGTGTCATAAAAATGTCATATCATTACAGAAAAACCTGCTCACTTGGTCTGTTGCTGCATGGCACTGAGCCAGTGTGCCAAGATTTTACTTTTTTTGAAATTTGACCCAATTTGAATGCTTTATCTGTGGCTTGTTGTTTCTAAATTCAAGAACTGTAAGATGATACAGTGCTTCAGCTGTTGAGCTCCAGTGGCGCTTCCAGAGTTGTAGATATGAAAGTACCTAACAAAACTGAGGCTGTGGTCTAAAAACACCTTTAGGGTTCTTATTCAACCCAATTGCTTTATAATGGCAGATGAGCCTTACTCCTGTTGTAGGATAATAAATTACTTTGAATGCATTTCTAACATCAGTCACATAGGTCTTTCAAGAAAGCTTACTTTTGAAACGGCAAAAAACAAAGTGAAAACGAGACTGTTGAATAACAAAAGAACGAAAAGGGGGGGGAGGTGACAGCCCTCGGTGTACAAAGCTGCATTGTTTCATTTCACAGCTTCTATTTGCTACTCATCCCTTGCTTCCAAATACAATTACTGCTGAAATGAAAGCCAGCGAAAGAATTGTTTATTTTTTGGGTTCCTTTCACGAACACCATAATGATTCAATCTTTCTATTATGATGAATCATTGTACAAGTGACTGTAAGACAATGTGTGACAATAGTAGACAGGCTGAGGTTGCACTATAGCCATGTTTCTGCTTTGTGTCAGGTTTACACATAAAAAAAAAATTTAAAAAAACATGCCTCTGGAACAAATGTCAAGAAATGAAACTAAATGTTTGGCTGCATGAAAATGTGTGACGTTTCAGCTGAAAAGCGGGTAGAAAAATAGACCTGAGAGCATAAGCGGAGGCCTGGGATTCTTGGAATTGTGTTTCAGTGTTTTGGTATTTTTGTTGCCATGAAGTGCATCTAGGCTTTGTTAAACTGCAGAAAGCTGCGACTATGCATGCTATTACACTAATGTTCTGACAGATACATTGTCAACTTTTATTTGTATGTATCTGCATTTGTATCCTCTTGGTACAACCCTTTGACATCTACTTCTCTTAAATAGTTTAAATCAATGAAAGAGTAAAAGTGAAGCCAAACGCCTACACAAGTCCAGTTCTTCCAGTTCCAAGAAAAAATCATTCCACAGGAAATGCTAATAGAAATCTTGTTCGCCATATATAGAAGAACTTTACAGTTTTCAAAGCAGCAGCCAGTATATATTTTTTATTTTATCCCAACCATTCACAAAACAAAAACATGCACATTCTTAGTTCAGCATAAGTTGGAAAAGAAAAAGGGATCCCTCTCCAGTGAGACTGTCTATGGATTTTATCAGAAAATGGTTGTGTAAGTTTCCCCAAAGACAAAAAGGATAATGGTCTGACCCTGTGCTGTGCACCTGCAAAGATGCACTTGGTGCTCAGATCTGTTTGCTGTTAGAGGCAGAAGCAGCCATGTATTCAGGAAGTTACCTCTGGCTTTTAACTGTGAGAGTAAAGATGAACATTAGGTCAAATTCCAGGAGCAAAAAGTGGAGAGACAGATAAATGAGAGTCAGACGGAGAAACAGAAACACAGGAAGGCACGAAACAGTGGGATGAAGACACTGGCTTTTTGCCAGTCTGTTCCTTTTAGTTTCAACACCATGGCTCTCTGCTTCCCTGATATTCTCAAGATGCCCTCGGCAGACATACAGAAGCTATTATTTTACAACAGCTGATGGCAAAAACAGCTGTGTAAAATATGAGTATATTCATAAAAATAATAAAATAAAAGCATTTAGGTGCTGTCCTTTGGATACTTGCTTGTCAGTTTCCATCCCCCACTGCGTACAGTTGATGTAGGCACGTTTGATTGAAATGGTTACATAAATCCTGAAGCTACGGTATGTTTTTGAGGTCCTGTAAGCTGCTGAGCCAAATGTTCAGTCGGTATGCACGCCAGCCTGCCTCTGTGTGGCTGCCAGTACCAATGAAAGCTTTTGATAGCTACTCATTTGTGAAGAAATACATTTTAAAGTTTTTACCTGCACATAGTTAAATCCTTGCATGTTTTATTGTTGCACATATTGAACCCATCCAGTGAATACAAGTTGATGTCAAGAACCGTTCTTTTTCCATATTGTAGCAGTTGGCAACACCACATTTTACACACTGAATGTTCTTTTGTTCTCCATATCTTGCATCATTTGTCATCCCTGTGAGGAGTAAAGTACTTTAGCAGGCTGTGTGTGTCTGTTTGTTTGACACTGCTTGTCTGGTTCTTCCTGTGGCCAAAGGAGCAGAATTTGGCATTTGAAGTATTTCTGATTTACAGCAGGTGCTTTTGTTGTCCCAGTAAATGTCTTTCTAACACAAAGACCAGGCAGCATAGCAGAGAGAAACAAAGGTGCAGAAAAGTTCACCAAATAGGATTGACACTGTGTAAAAACTGCATTAGGATAGCCTTGCATCTTCCCATAAAGCCATGCCGAAACTGACAGATGTGGTCCCACAAAGTAAATGAAGCACTCAGTGTAATATAGGAGTTAGCAGCGAGAATAAAAATAAGAACGTGAGTGCAAATTTAACAGAAACATTTCTGACAATAAGGTTCTTGTGGTTAAAAAACAAAGAAAGAAACCCGCAATAACAGTGTAATAAAGCCAGGATTGATTACTTAAAGTGCTGCAGATGAATATGTATTTACTGATGGTATGGTCAGCTTTATTTAAAACTTTTAGCACCATAATAATCCAAAGCCTACCAGCTACCTGAATGCACTGGGTTTGCCACAATAGAGGAATTTAAGTATTCCCAAGAAAGACTGAGAGCTTTCCAGGAACATTTGGGGAGTGTAATTTAATTGTGATTTTAACACACGTTGCATGACATCATTTTACGTGACAAAAACTGGATTCACGGCAGGCTTTTGTATTAGTTTCACGTGGCAGCTAATCTAAACTGTGACAGGCAGATTTTCCTTCCACAGATGACACCCTTCCATTAAAACTGTAACTCAAACAGTATGAATGGAAGCAGTATAACTATCATTTCATCCAATTGTGTTATTAGAGAGTGAGGTGAAAAGTCCAAATTCTACTACGACCGTGAACTGTAAGAAAAAAAAAATCGTTTCAAACCGTCACCAAAAGAGAGACTTATTTGGTTTGAATGCACCGGTCCTCGTTGGCTGTTGCGGTTTTTGAAGCAGTGATAACATTTTTAGAGGAAATAAATATATCTTCAAACATTTGGATGTGTGTAAAAAGAGAGCAAGTTGACCTGGCGGTCATCCCGCCTGATAATTATTTCCAGTGGTTGACAGCAGGAGGAACTGTGCTCCACTGAGTTGATGAGAGACACAGAAAAGCTGTTTACTCTGTTTTTCTCTGCATCACGCTCTCTCGGCCTCTTTTCTCTCCTCCTCCCTCTACCTCTGCCACTGTCAGTCTCTTTGTCCTCACCCCCTCATAATCTGCTGCTGTTGTCATCACTCTGAGAGAGCAGCGTGTGTTTGTTTGTGAGACCAGTTGACACGCCGCTCCTGCATATCTTTTAACAAGGACATGTAACTAATGACTAACGCATCACAGACAGGAAGAAACCCTCGCTAACTGTAAACCAACCTCAGACTGATGGCAGGCAGTGGTCTCGTGCCTTGTTGTATCACATTCTTCACACTGTACTCTGACCACACGAGTCGGATCATTGGGTCATCTTGTGGCAGACTTGAAAAAAAATGTGTTACATAGTCAGTACCGGTAACTGTGCGGCTGGTTTCCACCGTCGCTGGCTACATATTTGGTCTCTGAAGTCTTTTCCCTTCCTGTTGCCCAGTGATTAGTTTTCTAGGTCACAACCCGGCAGCTGTGTGACTAATGCTGTCTTTCCATTTGCTTTCATCAACTCTGGCAGTCTGGTTTGACCAGGTAGTGCCATGTGGTGCGTGGAACCCCAACGTTTGAAACTGATGGATGAGTCAACAGAAAAATGGTCTTGATTTACTATCTGGCAAAGCTGGCCAGTCGGCTTATTGTAAAAAAAAAAAGGGAACCTCCTTATATTGGATGGATGAATCATAAAACACTATTGAACAGCGGTTGTGTTTATACACCAGCGTATTAATACAGTATGTGTCGTGTCTGGAAATATGAACCATACAGTGTCTGTCCTTTCTCTGGTGCTTGCTGTGATGGTTTCAGAATACCTTTGTCATTGTTTGGCCACAGGACTGTCTCCTTCTAGCATTCCTATTCTTTAAGGCATATGACTTTTTATCATTACCACAATGATCTTCATTCTCAAATGTTTGAGACAGGGTGTCTGTTAGCATGTAAAGTGAATGTAACCTTTCATCTAGAGCCCAGTCCACACATGGAAAATGTTGGTGGCCTAGCTCCAGTGCAGCTTCTATGTAATATCTGCTGTAAAATGCAGTATTGCTTCCACAGAATCATAAAACAAAACAGTTTTGGGAGGAGATGCAAATCCTGCTCAACCTCCAGGAGAACCGCAAGCTTGTGTGTGCATGACGATGCATGTGTGCGTTTGTTATTCTGAGTACTGTATTTGTGCAAGAAGGTCAGAGGGAGAGTCAGACAGATTCTGATGCAGTTCTGGAATAATTATGTGAGTCAGAGGTGTTCTCTAAGCTGCCCTGACCTCGGTGCTCCTGCGCTGCAGTGTTTACGCCGCTCCAGCGGCATTAAAAGTAAGCCACATATTTTTGACATTAGGATCCTTCAGGCTCACCATAGTCCATGCAAATAGTGAGCAGCACATCAGCCTGGATCAATCAACTCACTGCCTGTTTGGTCCAGCTCCATCTGTGTAGCGTATGAGTGTTCAGGTGCGTGTATTATTGTGTTTATTGAAACTAAAATACATCCCTAGTAGGTAAGTTTCATAAAGCAATAGCTGTTTCCATCATCCATGATTACTTTGTCTAACTGATCTGCTGCCAAGCTGACTTTTTGGCACTGTTTGAATAAGTAGAAACGTAAGAAATTTTAACAATTGCACAGCGTAAAAGTATTGAACGCTTGTTAAATCCTGTATTAAAAGATTTACAGATGTAAAGGGTGTGGGATTAATTTCAAAAGTTAGCAATAACAAAAAAAAAATGACATGAAAAGCTTTATCCAGCTGCAGTTATCATTTAAACATGGTGAAATAAAAGTAATTGGAAAGAAAGTGTAGCATTAATTCATATTTAAGTAAAGAACATGCCCTTTAAAATTGCACTAAGTATAGTACAGTACGTTAAAGTTACTTCACTACTTTCCTTTCATCATTGGCTTTAAAAATAAATAAATAGAGAAAATGTGGTTCAAAGAACATTAAAAGTCAAAAACCTTAGCATCCTTGGCTTGTGGGGAAATACCTGAATAGTGATTTGAACCTCTTGCAGCTGAGCTGATATTTCTAATGGGAACAGAGCCAGTGACCTTTTGATATTTTTCAGCTGCTTGACTGTCACTGAATGCTGGTCGATTCAACAAAGCAGCAACACTGACCTCTTCTGGTTATTAAGGATTACAGCACCACTAATTTTTCCAGAAAATGTAAGCACTGTAAAATATCAACTAAACACCACAGATCACATTTTACTTTTTTTTTTTTTTTACAAAGGCTACAATGTATTATTAACTGCTTTCCAATAGCTTTTATGATCTCCACCCAGAAGGCTGCACCTGTCACAGCAAGGTAGTAAAACATGTTAAGGTAAATATTTACAGGACTAATAAACTTGTATTCCATCACTATACATGCAAGTTGTAACACTGAGCTAAGTAAAAATAAATACATCATGACACACCAACTTTTAGTGACCTCTGTGACCTAGTGGGTGTTTGTGTGGAAGGAAGCGGGTGTATTCTCACACAACTCAACACCATGCA
>VUQK01028203.1:0-45211 GCA_015106715.1 Bujurquina vittata | reverse complement strand
CTTGTTGGTGTTTTTCCGGAGAAACGCGCGGTGTTGTGTGTGTGTGTGTGTGTGCGTGTGTGTGTGTGTGTGTGTGTGTGTGTGTGAGTGTGTGTGTGTGTGCGTGCGTGTGTGCGTGTGTGTGTACGCGCGCTAGAGAGAGAGAGAGAGCGGGAGAGAGAGAGGAAAAAAAGAGAGAAAGGCTACCGTGACAGCGTCTCTTGACGCACAAGTGTTGTCGCGGGTAAATCGTTGTTGTCTCTTTGTGCAGAGTCGGTACGACCGTCTGAGCATTTTTAGGGAGTACACACAAAACAGTGTCATTCAGCCGAAATGGGGAAGGTGGAAGGAGGAATGAAATGTGTGAAGTACCTGCTCTTCGTGTTCAACTTCATATTCTGGGTAAGTGAGTGTTTTTGCTCTTGTGCCGCGCGATGATGAGACTCAAGTTGCGCGTAAATAAATAAACGGCGAGCAAGTGCAGCAGTGCGGAATCCGCGCTCCACGCAGCGCACTTTCACATCCACGTGGTGTTTTACCAGCCATGCAAAGACGCTTTTCGCCAGTCGGCTTTATTTAGTTGCTTTCCAGCGTGGGTTTAGTCTTCTCTGCGTGGCGCTGAAAGGGTGACAGCTAGAGGTTTTCAGTTTTGGCTCTCCGGTCTCAAATCAGATTTTCCACAGAGGAAAAACCCGCCCCCCCTTCTTCCCGGGGAAGCGTGTTTTTGAAAGGAAGACTGAATGAAAAGGCAGAGAGGGATAGAGATTGAGACACAGCAGCATGGAAAACAAACTGAGCTCCCTGTGCTGCATTGCTTCATTAACACGCTGCAAACTGTTTACTGAGTTGTAAAGAAGAAAACCTCAACTACTCCTACTTCTGTTTTTTTTTCTTTTTCTATTTCTTAAAGCAGCGCTTTTGCAGAAGTCAGGTGGATGTCAAAGTTGGCTGTTTGTGGGTGTTTTATTGTGTCTTGTGCAGATGCTTGCCACATGTGAATAAGCCTAACAATTTTGTCCATTCATTCTTTACAGCTATAATCGAGCACATGATCAAGTCTAGAAAAGATTGGTCTGCTCTCGGGGATTCTTTGTGTGTGCCTGTGAGTGCTGGGCTGCACTTTGGCTTTATTTACGCTGCTGTTCACACTCACTGCTAATGGACAAGTTTCTTTGTGTGTGTGTGTGTGTGTGTGTGTGTGTGTGTGTGTGTAAGAGAGACTTTTCCAACAAGCATCTGTGGAGTGGATCAGGCGCTGAGTGCACTGTGAAAGGATCTATTGTGACAGCAGGACAATAGCATAATTTCAGGCTGTTGCTCCTCCCTGGCTAAGCAGCAAAGCTTGCAGGAGTCCCACTTGTCCCACAATTGACTGGTCCTACCACAGACAAACTCTACTGTCTCTGGCTTGATGGCATCTGCATGTGGACACTTACAAACAGAGGGGTAAAGATGAGAGAGATGACAGAGTGAGAAAGAGTAACTGCTTGATAGACAAGACTTTAAGAGACCGAGGATGTGTAGAGAGGCAGGCAGTGAATGTAATAAAAGAGAAAAGGGTCACTGGGAGATTGAGAGGGATAGTCATGTACGTGTGCGCGCTCACATGGGCAAAGGGGGACAGTTGGCTTTGAATTTGACCCAGATAAACACAGAAAACAGATCAGTAAGAACATGTTGGAATGTTCAGCGGATGGATGCCGTCTGCTTGTGTTACAACTGTAAAAAACAAACAAAAAAAAACTACTTTTCATTTTCATTCCTTTGTCAGCTTGATTACCCACCACTCATAATTATTGCACTCCAGTCCACACTGGGCTGCAGTTTATGGAGTGAGTAATAATGAGAAATGAATGACGAACGCAAATACAATTTCTTTGAAATCCCTTTGTGAGACCGTTAAACCGAAAATAAATGTTTTACCTCAAGGATGAAGGGGGCACCAGTGTAGTTAATCATTTGAGACGCACAAACACTCACATACACGGTCCTTGAACAGACTGCTGTAAAATGGCACTTTGTTGATAAACCTCTCGACTCCATCTCTCAACATCACAGTGAGATGAGATTCCCGCAGAACCCTGTTAATAAAAGTCCACTGATCGAATGCAGGCCAGGCTTTTGTGTATATTTCATCATATTTCTGCTGCAAACAGAACATCAGTACCTTGCTGCCTTGTCTGGCCTCTGTTCATTGCCCTATTTAGTCAAAAATTAAGCCTGTGAGGTAAACAGTCAGCTACAGGGCAAAGTCTCCGAGTGTAACGCACAAGAGGTGTACTAGCCAACTTTCCCGTGTGTTTTCCCCCAGTGTTGTGTTTCAGTAATGATGACTGATCTGGTTGATTGTTAATCTGGTTAGTTAATGAACAATATTTATTTAGTAGTATCAGACCAAATTAAAAAATATCCTTGTTCTTGTACAGAGGTCACAGTCTTAAAAAGGTCACACATGTGCTTATAATTGTTTCTTTCACAGTGGCTCAAATTGTTACAAATTATCCCTTTTGTCTCATGCATGGAGTCAAACTACACTGCAACATTTTTACTTATGAGTCGACTAATAGGCTAGTGACACTGCACATCACAAACTGTTCTTTTTTTTAACATGTAAAAAGGGCGTACAGTACATTTCAGTCAATAACCACTCTTAATAAGAATTATATCACAGTGTGGGAGTAGCTCCTTTTTCATGTATCAAACACTGTCCACATCTCAATCTTTGTTATGCTAAATAATACATAACAATATTTTCCATAATAAATTAGAAGGAAAGTGACATCGTGTTTCAAATTGTAAATGAAATAGGCTGCCAGGGAAAGTACCAACATGTTCTTAGAAACGAAATGACGTCATCCTAAACAAATGAAAGCCACAAGACCCATGAAGTGAAAATGTTACCTTACAAACAAAACCGAAACAGAGCAGAAAAATCCCCCATGTGAGGGCTAATACATTTTTTTATGTGATAGTTTTAATAAAATCTAATAACAGTAGCATGTTTATCAAATGATGCACTGGAGCATTGAGGTCGGTAGCAGCTGCCGACATTAAACACACATGCAGCAGAACAGGCAGAGGGTTACAGCAAGCTGAAGGGACCTCACTTTAGTCATTCATTATTGACAATATTGAGGTTACTGTAAAAAAAATGCATAAATTTTAGTGTTTCATAAAATGTCAGCTGGGATAGTGTACAACTACCCCAGCCCCTCTGTCCCAGAACAAGAGAAACAATTGAGAAGATTGATGGATGGATGGATTTCTAAAAGTAATTAAATGGATAAAGGAAAAACTAGTATGACAGGGTGAGTAATGAACTCCTCTGCGTCATGGTCTAAGTCGGATAACTGCTGTATGGCATTATGTTATTTTATTGTTTGCGTCACTGCTGCCACATCAGCTGGAGCAGATTTCTCATATTTTGACCACTAACTGAATACATTTAGAAGACATTGTTTTGAAAATTTCTGGTAACAGGCCTAAGAAAAACACTTTTCATGGCACATCACCAGTCCCGCCTGTGGCTGAGTACAATGGGATTTACCCCACCCATAATTATGTCGCTCCTATTTACACTTTGCTGCTGCCCATCATTTTTAATGTGCGCTTGCATCTGTTTTCCTAAACAAGTACCAGACAGAAGACTATTTTTAAAAAAAAAAGCTTAAACCCCTAACCAGTTACTGCTGGATTTTAAATTGTTTGAAAGGGATTTCTTTTTTTACTTTTATAAACTATTTTTGTTTTAATTTACAGTAAAGCTCCATTTTTGTCTAAACTAGAAAGTGGATAATGCCACAGACTGTCTCTGACCAAGACCACAGCCCTGTGTCGGCTCAGCCCCTGTTTTCATGGAAATTCCCCTCACAAAAACACTATTTAACAGCACTTTTAAAAAAAAAAGCAGACCTTAAACTATAAAAAGGACCTCAATAAAGCTCCGACACTAAGATTTCCATTCTCTCCTGCAAATATCCAGACACACAAAGTATCTTTTAAAGGTATCGTGACAGAAAAGAAATCCTGTATTTTTTTTTTTCTCCTTTTTGTGTTTTAGAGACATGGGCTGTAGAGAACACACAGGTTAGATTTTAATATTTGTTTCTGATGTGTCTGTAAGCTGTGCATGCAAGAAGAAAAATGATAGGTCCCCTAATGACTTATTCCCTCCTTTTTTCTCTCCCATCCCTTATCCATTCTCTCTTTCATTGTGTCTGTCTGTTTGCATCCTATTGTGAGCTAAAGCGGATAGTCACAGGGAGACAGTGGGTCTTTGTCCTTTGGGTGAGACTGGCAGGGCGAGGCTGAGATGAGGTGGGGTTAAAGGAGGGGCTACATGGGGATAAGTCAGGGGGCGGTGAGAAAAAACAAGGGAGGGGTGTGGCAGGGCAGTTTGGGGGTGGGGGGGTGGTAAACCAGGGGGGTTTGAAAGCAGAGAGGGTATTAATGGGACCTTTGGGATAGTCAGGCTCATGAGTGCCAGTGTTGGGTGTGTATTTAGCATGGCAGCTACTGACTGCAGTGTTTTTGAAATCTGATTTTGAAAAGGCTTTTGAATGCAATCATAACAGTAATGAGCACAAACCTCTTTCAACTGTGAAGCAGCCACCTGCTCCTCAATGCAGCAGTAGTACAATGTATAGCAGCTTGGGATGGCCTTGCTTCTCCAACACTGTATGCATATCCACAAAATTCAGTAGGCAGCAGTAATCGCTTCACAGTTGCACCAACACCATCGCACCAGGTGTTCTGACAAATACCACGGTTAAATAGATCCACATTAATCCAGCCTGGTTCAGTAAGTCTACAGACCTACAGCCTTTGCTTCACTGTGCTTTATCACTTTGGACCTGCTAATCCTGAAACCACAAGAGCTCAGCTGCCCCATACATCACCACGCATCACACTAAATCCTCAGTTCGGGAGGAAGCCGGCTTCCCAGCACCTGTCCCATTCCGATGCTTTACAGCTGAGCTGCTGGCTTCACTTTAGACCAACACTATGAAATATTACCTGTGGAAATAACGTGGAGGAGGAGATTAGTGTGCACAGTGAGGGAAAAGATGAAATATATAAAGCAAAGACTGGGGAAAAAAATGTTGCAGAAAGAAGAAAAAAAAAAGAGCAAAAGGGATTTGGTAAACAAAAGGTCCAAAAGCAGCATTAAGATGGAACAGTTTGTTTTTGTCTGAATTTGGCAACAGAGCTTCTTTCTCCAAATAAATTCACCTAAGAGAGCTTGAGGACGCATAAACAGTCACACAAACATTGGTCTGCCTAAAGTCTAGAACTGGGATGCCAAGAGACCTAAAAACTCTGTTTAGACAAATCATTTTATTTCATTGGGCACGCACACACGCGCACACAGAGTTACTGTTGTTTTGAAGCTCACCATGAAGGTTTTTAGACTGGATTATCCTCAGGGGGCTGAGTGATCATTAAAACCTGTCTATATTGATCTGTAAGTGGAGCGTCCACCACAGCCTCTGCCACTCAGAGCTTCTCAGATCTCTGAAAAAAACAAACAAACAAAAAAATACAGTTCAAGATCTTCTGACCACTTATTAAACAAAATTGTTTCACTCTATGAGGCGGCCTTGAAGCAAGAGCCTTGAGTGTGATTTTGCTTAATATATACTAACAGAGGTTTAGATGAAGGAAAATATGAGCAAAGTGTAACCACATTTCCAAACAAACAGGAGAGCCTGTTTAAGCTCAAGGTGCCACACTGCTGCACTCAGCCAAGCTGGTCATTTTCTCCCCACTGGGAAGCCAGTGATCGTTAAGGGGTGTTTCCATGTTACGTAAGATGGATTTGCTCTGCTCTGACGGACTAAAATGCTCAGATGAGCCGCCCTTAATGTGGGCAGATATTCAGATGTCCTGTTTTGACACAAAATGTGACATTTTAGCTATTTATGAAAACTGAAATGATAAAACGGGTGAAAGGATTGGTGTTTTTTTTAGGGAGTGTAAAGGAGCAAGCCTAATCTGTGGTTTTGCAAATATACTGCTATTGAATGCACATCTTAACTTAGTACATCAAATTCAGCTGATGTTCAGCACACCATTTCTCTATAAAGTTTTTTAGCATTTTCTGTGCATTTATTTCACAGTGTATGTCTCTCCTACTTGTTCTCCCTCCAGCTGATGGGATCCTTTGTTCTGGCAGTGGGACTGTGGCTACGTTTCGACCCAGAAACTGTTTCTCTGCTCAGTGGTGATAAGGCTCCAGATACCTTCTTCATTGGTGAGTGCCATAGCACACCTCAGCTCATCTTTATTGTAAATGTGTAACAGTACAGTAATTCACAGTCAGCACAAAGCTGTTGATTTAAATACATGTGCGGGTAATTCGCCACAGGTTTTGGTACAAACTCTGTAAAATCCTTGTCAACTAGATGTGATCAAATGTGTTTTCGTCACCACAGTCGGTTGTTTTTCTAGTAAGGTCCAGCTTTGGTTTCTGGTTTAAATAAATGCAGCTGGGAAACCACTTTAAATGGGTTAAGGGAAGGTCTGCTGTTTCTGTTAGTAATTAAGCTGAATATTACGAATAGAAATGGGAACGTAAGGAGCAATCTTCTTATTTAGACCAGGAACTTTGAGTGCCCTCATTTGACAGATGTCCCAATAAAGTTTTTTTCACATTCTTTCACACTTTTTAATTTGAGGTCAAACTTGGTGGCGTCAGATGGACGGAAACATAATGTCCTAGAGGTTTTCTATTGGATTTAGGTCAGGCGACTGTGGGGGGGCCAGTCAGTGGTATCAATTCCTTCATCCTCCAGGAACTGTCTGCATGCTGAAACCCAGGACCCACTGCACCAGCCTAGGGTCTGACAATGGGTCCAAGGATTTCTTCCCGATATCTAATGGCAGTCAGGGTGTTGTTGCCTAGCCTGTAGAGGTCTGTGCATGGTCCTCCATGGATGTGTTTCTGCAAACCATCACTGACCCACCACCAAACCTAATACTGAACAATGTTACAGGCAGCATAACGTTCTCCACCGCTTCTCCAGATCCTTTCACATCAGTCACATGGTTTCAGGGTGACCCTGCTGTCCTCTGTGAAAAGCACAGAGTGCCAATGGTAGCCCTGACAATTCTGGTATTCTACGGCAAATGCCAATTGGGCTCCACGATGCCATGCAATGAGCACAGGGCCCACTAGAGGACGCTGGGCCTCAGGGCACTGACATGAAACATGTTTCTGTTTGTGTGGTCAGAGACATTCTCATGGGTGGCCTGCTGGAGGTCATTTTGTAGGGCTCCGGCAGTGCTTATCCTGCTCCTCCTTGCGCAAATGAGCAGACACCATCCTGCTGATGAGTTAAAGACCTTCTACGGCCCTCTCCAGCTCTCCTACAGTAACTGTCTGTCTCCTGGAATCTCCCCCTACACTCTTGAGACTGTGCTGGGAGACACAGCAAACCTTCTGGCAGTAATCCATACTGATATGCCATCCTGGAGAAGTCGGACTACCTGTGCAACCTCTGTAGGGCCCATATATGGTACTGGTACTGGTACTAACAGTGATCTTAGCCAAATGCAAAACTAGTGAAAAAACAGTCAGAAAAGATGAGGAGGAAAAAAATGTCAGTGGCCTCCCCCTGTGAAACCATTCCTGTTTTGAGGAGTCTCATTGTTCCCTCTCTAGTCCTCCTGTTGTTAATTTCAAAATCGCCAAAGCAGCTGAAACTGATTAGCAACCCCTGCTGCTACTTAACTGACCAGATCAATATCTTGGAATTTTAATTGACTTCATGAAATATTCTGATTTTAAAACAAATAAATAAGTTTTCCTTTAATTTTTTGGAGCAGTGCACATTAGTGCACTCATAGGACTGTACAGCATCTTTCAGTTGGTCACTCTGCCCAGATGGAAAGAAAAAGAAGTTGGGGAGGAATATATGGACAAAAAAGAGAGTTACATCATGCAAATGGCAAACCTTTGAAGCAAAATTTGGACATAGCGTAACAATAAAGTGCTGAATGTCAAAGGGAAGGTGTAGATCTGCAAAAGTTTTCATATGGTGAACACACTGTTTGTGTCGTATGATATCGGCAGTTTCTTTTTAATAGAGGAGATGCTTTTAGTGTTGATTGTTACTGTATTTTCCTCTCCCAGTCCAGCTAAACTGCTTAGGAGGATAACACTGTGTAATGGTAGACGACCTCTTGGAGAAACATATGCTTACAGAGCCCTGTAACACTGTTAAGGCATTTCAACACGTCTAAGAGTGCCTGTGTACTGCAGTCAGATGTGATTTTGCTGAGACTGGGCGGCCTCTGACGGGTCCTCTGAACCTGAAGTGCTACACATGGATTTGACAGCGAGTGTGTTGTGCCCACAGACACAGTCCTCAACAGTTGCTAAGGCTTGTTTCCATGGCATTAAACTCATGCGGAACCCATCTTTCCTTTTGTACTTCAAAATTATTTTTAAGATTTTTAAAAAAGGATACAATAACTTAAGACAGAGGGAAATGGGGAAATCAGTCTGATTTACAATGTTTTTTGTTTGTTTTTTCCCCCAGAGAAACAGTCTTGTTTAGCTTGTGGCACAGTGAGAGCAGCAATACTATTTGTCACCAGATGGAAGAAGTTAAAAGTTAATTAACCATCTTAAACTGACAGCACATTTAACAGCTCCGGCTGTCCTCTAAACTCTTTACAGGCAACAAAAGAAAAACTTGGATGGTAACCGTGTTACACAGAGTTTTACTTTGACAAGCCAGAACCCTCTGAACTGTCTTACTCTGACCTGACCCCATATAACTGAGAACTGAGGCATCTGCTTAAACCACCCTCTGTGGAGCTGTTGCCTCACAACAGACCCCACTTGCATGAGATTGCATGGAGTGGAGCTGCTGAGTTCCTCCCTGCAGACCAACCTATGATGTACTGTATGTTTCCTAATGAGACCCTAAATGGTTAGCTTAGGGGCATCCCACTCAGACCCCCCTCTTAATCAGACTCTTGCTATTAAGAGTATTTCCTGAGGATGCCATTAAAAGATGCAGTAAGGAGGTCCGCTATTAGAAAGAGATGTGGCAACGCACTGATATACGTAGCAAATAGTATAGTCAAAAATTATAACGCCACCTTTTGGTTTTCTTGGCACTAGTGACGCCCTCAGATTACATTCCTGGGCCTGTGCTGCCCCCTTTTGGTGACTCTGTAACTTAATCACCGTAAGCCCAAGATAGGGGTAAAAGCTGAGCATGTCGACATAAATGCAGTGGTCCATCCCAATGAATGTAGCTTTTCATTGTTGTAACTAATCTGTCACAGTGATTGGTATCTTAAAACTTGAACTAAAGACAGTATTTTTGTTTACCATTGCTATTAGAGCATATTAATAACCACTTTGTTTTTATGTTCCTCCAGGTGTGTACATACTTATTGGTGCTGGCAGTCTAGTGATGTTAGTAGGTTTCTTCGGCTGCTGTGGAGCCGTTAGAGAATCTCAGTGCCTGCTGGGTTCTGTGAGTAAAAATGCATACGAATCATAGTCAAAACCCAAACTGAAATCCACCTTTGTCATATTTCCAAGTATTAAACACTTATTCCTTTTTTTCTCTTCAGTTCTTTGCTTGTCTGCTGATCATCTTTGGGTCGGAGGTGGCAGCAGGGGTGTTTGGATTCTTAAACAAAGACAAGGTGCATTCATTGTTTCACTGTTTCGGAATACTGCAAGCAGTTATGAATACTCCAAATTCACTTTTCCTTTCTTACACAGATAATTGAAGATGTCCAGAACTTCTATGTAAAAACCTATAATGAAAACAGCAACGGCACACTGATCATCTCTTACCAGAAAGTGGTACGTATAGAAGAAAAAATTATGTTAAACTACATATATAAAGCATCATTATTTTAAAAAATTTTGCTTATACCATGCCTTGTCTTCTCACATTTGTTCTTACCGCTTTAAGCTGAGCTGTTGTGGAACCAAAGCAAGCCGATGCTCTGATGCTGAACCAAATAAAAAGGTAAGCTCTTTCAGCGGGTCTAGACAACCAGGAAACATTTAGTTCTGAGTCATTTAGTTTAGAGTCTGCTGAACATGCTGGTTTGCTTGAACTAAGCAAAGTCTTCCTCTGCAGGACTGTGAGACAGGTATCAGAGACTTCTTCAACAGTAAACTCTACATCATTGGATACGTGGGCATAGGAATTGCTGGCGTCATGGTGAGTTTGGAGGAAATCAGAAACGCCCGCACACACACACACACACACACACACACACACACACACACACACCCGCACGATGACTGATGATAATATGATAATAATGTGATTTCCTTTACAACAGATCATTGGGATGATTTTCAGTATGGTGCTCTGCTGTGCCATTCGCAACAGCAGGGAGGTCATTTAAGACGGATTCTTGCCCTCTACTCTGAACTGCTTCTGTATCCAGCCCATAAAGACTGTACAGCAATTCATATTAAATGCCATCTCCTGTCCGTCAAAAGACCGGGGAGCCAGGAAGTAGAATGTGTTTGAAAAAAATTCCTTTCCACTATGGTGCTCATCCCCTCCCTTGTGCAGTTTTTTTCTTTTTTTCTTTTTTTAACCCTTGAATTGTTCCTTATTTATTTCCCATCCAAAGCAATGTTACTACAATCTACCTTTCATAGCATTCTGGGAAGACTTTCACATATCAAGTGGGAACAGTACAAATCCTAATGCTGAGCAGACAACCTGTCATATAGCTTTTACTAATGGGCCACCACAAAATTGTAACCCGCATACTATCACAGCAGTGTCAGTGCTTTTTCACACAGCCTCGACAGTGACCCCTGGGCTGTGGGAAACTTAAGCCTGGGAGAGCAATCCAAGGTGAAAGCTGCTGAGTTTGCTTATCTGTGCACACAGACACAAAACACACACACAGATATGCACAGACATAGAAACAGCTATGTTGTAGTACATGAGACCACAATCTTAAAGATTTCTGCATCTCAGAGACAGTCTTGATTGGTTGAAGCAGTGTGGAGTGTTACTCCTGCATGCTGTATTTTAATCCATCAGGCATCCATTGGGATGCCCCAGCACTTTTAAGTCTTACACACACACACACACAAACTCTGGGAACAGCTCAAACCACACAGACTGCACTTAGCAACCAAAATTATTTAAGAGAGTGATATGAAAACATTCGTGCCATTGATCATTCATCCTTTTCATCCGACTCTTGGAAAGAGATTAAATGTATTTCTCAAAAGTCCATTCTCATATCTTTACACAACTAAACTAGTTTGCATCATCATGTGTACTTGTGTATATGTCTATTATGTTGTCTATTTTATGTACTGCATTTCCAAGCTGATGTGAACTGATGAGTGAGCTTGTACCCAAGCTCCTTTTTTGAGCAGAAATTAATATGAAGCTTCCTGAAGGTTTTAATTGCAGTTAAGAGGAGCTCATGTGGTCCAATCAGTCACTGTATAGAAGACCCAGATCATGTGGCATCATTTACAGGCTAAACATACACTCCCATCCAAAAGTATTGGAACAGTGAGACCATTCCCTTTAATTTTGCTGTGGACTGGAAACATTTGGGTTTGACATAAAAAAAAAAAAAGTCAATACAAGACCAAATATCAACATCTCAGTTTTTATTTCCAGGTATTCACATCTGATACACAGTTTAGTCTAAAACCTGCCCCTCATGAACTCCTTTGTAGTTTTGGGTCATTGTCTTGTTGGATGAGGAAGGATTTCCCGAACAGTTTGGTTGCATCTTTCTTTAAATTGACAGACAAAATGTCACTCCTGCCCTCTGGAGGTTGTTGCTGATGTCACTAACAGTTTATAGGATATTTCTTTACAGCACTTACAGTGTTTCTGTCATCAGCTGCTATTGTTTTCCTTGGTCTACCTGTTCAACAGCTGTTACACCAACAATGACTGTCTTCTTCAGGACATTCCAGATGTTTCTACTGGCTATAGCCAATGTTTGTGTTTCTATTCTCTCTCAGCTTCACAGCACAGACAGCTCTCTGGTTGCTCCTCTAATTATAAATGCACAGGCAAAACCTCAATTGGAAACTGAGCATAGATATTCAGCGCTATTTATTGTTTGAATAATCAATGTAACAGGACACACCTGGGCAACAAAACACACCTGTCAGTCACATGTTCCAATACTTTTGCTCACAATAAAATGGCTTCAGACAAAAAGTGCTATCTTCTGAACTGTGTATCAGATCCAGATGTAAATCCCTGAAATAAAAGCTGAGATGTTGATTTATTGTCTTATATTCATCTTTTAATGTTAAACTCAAATGTTTTCCGTCTATGGAAAAAATAAAGGGACTGGTCTCACTGTTCCAATTCTTTTGGAAAAAGGGAGGGGGGTATATTAGGCAGTCAACTGAGAAAAGGCACTGATGCTGTGAAATGTGGTCATCCAAGCCAGGCCTCTGATCTCTTCCCACTTGCATCACTTTTCCCTCTGTGCCTTAAAATTATAGTTTCCTCAACAAAAACCTCTAGAATAGTCTCTGTATTCCACTCAACTCATTAACCTCTGCATATAGGAGGGAAGGATAGACGTACTCAACCTGGAATTGTTCTTATTTGTCAGGCCACTTTTTATTCTGTAGGATTTTTTCCAGAAGTCAGGACTGTAGGGTATAAATATGTTTTTGGGTTTTTTTTTCTATTGTACATTATTTGTGTTTAATGCGATAGTTACTAATCAACATGTTGTGTTTAGACAAATGTTTGCAGTAGCTGTACAGTGTCGTAGTGATGAGTGTTTGCAAAGGTCAAAGCAAATCCACACAGCTGAAACAGCGTCTTAATGATGTGCCTTTTTTTATTTTAAAGCTATTTGGTGATCTGAAAGTAGTGAATAAATGTAGCAAAAGTGTGCATATGTTTGTAGAGTTGGACTGCAGTTAGCTGTCAACATTTAACGAGTGGCACATATGGCTCCACTCGCCGTTTTCGGTGTGTTTATAAGTGTTGCTCGAGCTAAGCCAAGGAAGCTGACATGGTGCAAGCAGCGATTTCCCTGCCAAATATTTCAAAAGCCTTTTGGAACTCTATCGAGGACTCAAAACAATCATTTTAATGTTGATTAAATTCAAACAATCGAGCTACATCAGACACGAGCACTGGTCAATATTGCTGTTCTTTGTTTTATTCCATTGCATTGTAATGTGGCACAAATGATGAGAACAAGTAAGACTTGATAACCACTTCGGGATGCCAGTAGGCAGTGTTTACTCTGAAGACGGAGGCAACACAGAAGGATCATCAGACTGTCACTTCAGAGGCTGCTAAAGCTGCCGATCTGTTGATGTCTTCCTCATTTATATTTGTTTGAGCAAATCTGGAGATGTAACACACTGTGCACCTAAAAAAAACTATGTACGCAGTCAAGCCTTTCATAGATGATTGTGTGTTAATTTATTTTAATACCATTCCAGGCTTCTCAGGAATATAGGTGTTTGAAGTTTAATAAAGCTTTGAAGGTTTTGTAGAGCTTCACGTTTCTCCTTCCATCACAGACATTTGCACAAGTTCACACAGTACATACAAGGACATACATTTCTTTAGTGATAATTTTCTATTGAGAAAGTGATCTATGGTAGTAGATTTACAATTCTATGTGGATGATTGAAGCAGAGAGCAGTTTTGATAAAATTATATAAGCTTCAAAAACATTTTTTAAAACATGTTTACATATACACTTTCAATTTTGCCAGATAGCTTTACAGTGTGTGGGATTGTTATGTAATAACTTGGGATCAGTCCACAGTGTCACTCAGGGTGTCAGTGATATGCTTGTTGCATTGGTTTTAGGCCTGAAAATATACCAGTAAGTCTACACACTTCTAGCAATTTCCATTAAAGAAATGCATCTGCAGCACTACCAGACACAGTGACGCTTTAACCTCAGATGATGAAAAAATGTCATGTAGTATTAATGTGTAGTGTTGACATAAACAAAACTCTTTTCAAAAGAAAAGAAATTCAGTAGTTTCTAAATATAGCGGTGCATGGTTTCGGAGCAATCTGTGATCCCAGGAAAACCAATGATATCAGCAGCGATTAAGTAGGTTTCCAGGTTAAGTGGAATAAAGTTCACGTCAGAGGTTCACATTTCTGCACTTGATCTTAAAAGACAGCTGGATATTAAGTTGAGGATATAGTTATGTGTGCAATTCAGTAGAGGCTGCAGGACTGCCCAGGATAAAGTTACCCCAGCACTGCAGTACGAGCACTTTTACTGCCAAAAAAACCTAACCACGCTTGTGGTGCATGTGTAAAGGAGTAGGGTAACACCTTAAAACTTGCGTTAGAAAAAAGATATGAAACTATCTACAGCTAATCTGCTGCCTGTTACCCAGAGCCTCAAACAGTAAGTGACTATAGACTATAAAATTCAATATTTCAAACCACACAAACTCAACGCAACACAGACAACAGACATAAACATTGCATTTACAGACATTTATTCAACGCTTAGACATGTATTTACATGCATGGTTCTCAGATGATCATGAAAAATATATTGTTTTCTCACCTGGGTCAAATCCTTTAAACAATTTCAAATTTAAAACCGCTCTCATTCTAGATTGAACTTGCACAGTTTGAGAAAACTGAAGACAACGAAATAAATAATGTGTATTTACATTGGTAAAACTGTTTAAAGTACTTTGACCCATGAAAAGGTCCAGCAGACAGAGAGTGCAGCTTATTATTGCACTGTTTACTGCCTCTGAGTGCCTAACATGATCATTTCGTGTGTGCTCCCGTATCTCTGACAGCCAGAAATCAACCAGGTAACCACAACAGACTAAGAGAACATGGCTACATCTAGGTCATGTAGCACCTTTAGTTCTGCAGGTTTGGTCCCAAATGCTTAATGAACCTATTATTAATGTATTTTCCATCCTTTACCATTAAACATTCCCTTTACCACAAAAATATGGTTCTCTAAACTCAGCTGCAGGAGGCCTTGTTGGGCTTTTTATTTTACCACTCAAGCTTCCATTTGAAAAACCAAACAGAGTTGTGTGGGCTGCCATAGAAGAGAGTCACAGTACACACTTAAAAACAAAAAATAACTTGTGTTCTCAATCACAAAGCAGTGTAGATGGTGCAAGACTGGGGGAGCAGATGACCAGATGACCTAAAACAGGATATAAGTTAATCAAGTAAAGTAAAAAATATTCTACCACTATTGTTTTATGCTCATTGACATAGTTGTTGATGACCAGATTAGTTTTGCACTGAAGGGCAGATGATGGAGTAAAGCTAAGAAAACAGTGAATAGTCTGGTGCCACAGGCAAAAATGAGGAAAGTTTTCTTTACTCTCAATAAAATCCACTGAAATACACAGACAGGTAAACTTCAGTCTCAGTCTCTTAAAAAAGAGAGATCTTTAGGCATATTAAACCATCTTAAAATGAATGGTATCTCTCTGGTCCTTTTGTATTTTACTCAAAACCTCCAACAGTAAAGAAGGTACACAAAGAGCTGGATCCATTGCTACACCCAGGGCATAGGTGCTGTAATTTAATGAACCAGCAAAACTTGGAAACAGATGTTTTTTGTTTTTTTTATGCAGAGCAGATGTTGTAGGGGGTGTACCCCAGCAGGAACTCTCCAACACCTACAAAGTACACGACCTGTGCGATGCCAAAGAGTGGGGCTATGACCAGGGCCCTGCAGCTTGCTCCTTTGAGGAAAGCTCTGGGACCCTCTTTTCTCAGGATCTTCCTGCAATTAACAGGATGAGCTCAGAATTAGTCTTTAGGTTATGAAATTCAGGTCAAGCATGGCGATAGACAGGCACGTTTGATGGCGTTGCTGGCAATGCAAAGCTATGATGAAGTCACCATTACCTGACACAGTCCACCACTCCACTGTATGTTTCTTCATTAGCTCCTTTTTTGAGTGACTGGAGCCTTGTCTTGACCACTGCATGAGACAGAAAAAAATGTTTCGACAAGGGTTTACAAAATATATAATTCAATAAAAATATTTCTTTAAAATTTCACTTTACTTCCCAGTGCAGCAAGCACTGACCAGTTATTTGGATATGTTAGTCACTCACCATCACAAGGACTGACAGCCACAGCAGCAATGGATCCAGCCAAGCAGCCAGACATAAAGGCCCAGTAGAAGGGCACAGATGGCTCTTTAGAGAAATGCTGGCCAAGCTGGTGCACATGTGCAAAAAGAGGGAAGTACACAACAGAGAATGGGATGTCCCTGAAAAGGCAAAATACAAACAAACATGTTTGCATTAATAGACAAAAAGATGTAAAGCTGGTAAGTTAAGCATACATAATAAATCACATCTCACCTCATCAATGTGGCCCCAAGACCCCTGTATAGTCCTGTAACACCCTTGGTCCTCAGCAGCTCTCTGGTGATCTGTATGGCAGAAACTCGCATGACTTGAGGCCCGGGGCTGGTGTTATAGGAACGGCTAAGAACAGCGCTGGTCCCTCCCATCTTCAGAGTTGTTACAACGGCGGGCATCACCCTCTGCTGGGCCGCTGGCAGAAACAGGAAATCTAAGTAATTATATTGGAGCTAAAACATCCCAAAGCAGCAGGTAATTTGTTTTCTGTTGATGTTCTTGTAGTTGAGATTACAATGCGTCATCCTTCTCCAAAGCAGCTCCAGATGGTCTTACCTAGCCTGCCTGCATCCTGCAGCTGGATCTTGAGCATCTCCATGGGGGTGGTGACAATGACCTGGCACATCCCCGCACAACATCCCGCCAACATCTCCTTGACCACCGTCAGCTTGCCACTGAGGACCCAAACACATAGATTAACTTAACAAAAAAAATGAATGACATTGAAAATTAATATCATTTTCATTCAGTGCTACTCACCTATCTTTGCTCAATATGTGACGAAAGAAATCATTAGCAGCCAGTTTGATGGCCTTCTCTGGGGTTACCAGGGTTAGATTTACTGCAGCACCTGCAACAACAAAATCTTAATTTTAGTGAAACCTGTTTACTCATCAGTTTGACAGAAAGTTTTCCAGTGCAGGAAAAAAGAAAGATAAATAATAACCACTGAATTTACCAATGTTACTGCATAGCAAACTGGAAACACTTTGCTGTGCATAAACAGAACCACAGAGCCTGGCACTAAGTCACTGTGGCCCACAACATACTGCATTCTCACCACCTCACAAGATAAACCGCTGATCCACTGAACCATTAATGGGCCAATTTGCACAGGCTTTGATCCAAGCACTGAGATGTGACTCAGCATCTGGGTGTCTGATTAAATTACCCAGTTTGGTTGTATTGGTTCCACCAATTTGAAATAAGGTCAGACAATTAAAATATGTCATACATCTCATTGCCTTTATACCTCTGCCAACATAAGCAATCTCAGTTTGTGCAAATGTAGGCTAAGGTCCTTGGGGCCAACAATCACTTATTAAAATGGCAAGTACGTATAGTATGCTGAGTATTACCTCTGTACATGCCAAAGTACCCTTCAGATTTAACTGTCTTCACGAGGCAGTCCATCCTGATGAGGGAAAAAAAAGAGAAACATAAGATTCACAGAGAAGGTTGTCACTATTCTACTACATCAAATTACGTTCTGCTACCACACAACAGGGCTTACGTGTCACTGAAACATAATAAGGAACAGACTGACACGGCAACAAGAACAAGAACTTGCATGGTAGGAAAACAATAATGTATGAATATTCATTTTTAATCGAGAAGACGAGCTGGATTTTGACAATACACATAATTCTAGAGGTGGCTCAAACTATCAGTGAGTTTTCATTTGGCAGGTGTCACTCTTACATGTTCTTGTAGATTTGCTGCCCATTGCGCTGGTTCTGCAGGCGGGTCTTGGCCAAGTCAATCGGGAACACACAGGTAACTCCTACCATGCCCGCAATCCCTCCATTGATCAGTTTGGCTGGTAGACTGTGCAAGGGCAAGTCACAACAAGCAAGAATGTCACAATCATTCCTTTTCCCACCATATTTCTACAGTTAATTAAGGCGGGGTGCTGGCAGGCGAGGTTACGAGTCCTGCTGAAACTGAGCTGAAGTAGTATGAAATGCTTCTTGAAGTGTATGTGTGAACCGTACTCGTGTATCTATTTGCACAAGCTATAGAAAATAACTTGTTGACAAAGTATAGCAAACAGCACACACAGAAGTGTATAGTTACACGTTGGCAGAGAAAAAAACAGATAGCAAATTCTGTGTTTACTGTATAAAATTAGTGGATTAACAAAAGAAATCTGAGCATGTTTAGTATCCCAGATGTCATGGTGCACACGTACATACCTTATCTGCTGTTGCTGGGCCATGGTTCTTGAATTTGGTGAGTGCAAAAGTTGTTTTAGCACAAAGGAGGCCACAGACAGAGAGCAGGCTGAGAGTCCCTGAGAGACACTGAGCAAGGCAAGAGTAAAAATAATCTCAAGGTTATATATATAGAGGAAAGTCCAGCCCTGCAGATACAAGAATAAAGTTGACATGACTCTCCACCCACTCCATTGCCAGCCAAGTTAGAATCAAGGTCAGTTGCCTCCCACCACCACCAAAATCAAGCCATAATCCTATATCCCAATCCAAGTACTTTACAAGGCAAGCATACACCCATCTACAGCGTGTAATTTCAGATGCATCCAACTCCTTGTCTCGGTGCAGAACACACATTCGTGCAGCGGGTAAAATCATATACTGTATAATGTGCTTATTGCATAACTGCAGCAACAGCAGCGTATTTACTAATGCATTACAATTTTTTTTAATCATTTCTTTTGATTTTTACAGACCTGCCCTGTAACTTGATGCTGGGTTGTTAAACGTCTTTATAAGTGAAAGATATAATAAACTATGGGAGCATTATTCGAATAAATCACGGTCACTTACCGCAAAGAGCAGGGGACAACAGCTTGAAATGAAGTTTAACGCTGCTTCATATCCACCGGGAAATGGAGTCTTTGATCAATGAATGAATGAACGATTAGAAAGAGGAAGGACCGTGTAGGTGTGCTTCAGACCTGACTTGCGGACCAATGAAAATGGTTTCTTTGAAAACTGGGCGGGACTAGCAGACCATGATGCAACATTTATACCTGTTTCGCTCAGACTTGTGAATTGCTGTAATTGTAATATTCAACGTCATATTCCTGCTGCCGTGGTTTATGCTAGCTCATAGCAGGAACTCACTGACTGGGACCATCATTCTTGCTATTGGGTATGTACTGTATTGTATCTGTACACCTTCTGTTTTGTTTATTTGCTTCTCACCCCCACCCCCACCCCCACATTTCCCCAAAGACAGCACATCACTAATAAAGTTTGACTTTTTTTATTTATTTTTTTTTGCAGTAATGGCGCATTTATTTGAGTGCATTTACTGCAATTTCATTCAGGCAAAAAATGAATAAATAAAGTAAGAATTGTAATGCATTCCCAGTACAATGCAATAATAAACTAGAGAAAAGAACATAAGAAGAGATTTACTGCAATAACAAAACAACAACACACAGAAGTACTCCTAGTCATTTTTGTTAATAGCCGACTCATTTACATGCACTGCTTGTGTTGGCAAATTGTGAGATTTCCAAAGCAGATTGGTTGTGTTTCTTCACACTGTCAAGTGTCGAGAAGCACTGATCATAAGGGATACGACTGGGGTGGACACAACGGAGTGTGCGTGTGTCACAGCGCCTGCAGCTGCAGCAGTGGGCCGCAGGATAATACAGCAGTGGGTTGACATCCTTGGGACAACCAGGAATATGTGCAGCCCGGTACACTAAGGAAAGGGGAACACAGCTACGCTGGATCAACAAAGTCCTCCCAAACCGTCCCCTCAAATTAGTGTCCTGGAAATGAGGAAACAAGGCTCATAAAGACTGTGCAATAATAACAGAACAATATGACATTAAGACTTTGCATGATTAAGGGTATGTGGCACATCACTAGAATGGGGTACTAAAGTGATTGTTTATTTACCTTCATATATATATATAAAATGCATTTTTCTTTGCAGCATGTTTTAGGGTACCCAGGCAACTAGAGTGTTGCCTTAAATATTCAAATTATGTGTATAATCACACACATAAAAAAAAACTTAATTATACAGTTTGCAGTTTTTTTTCACATCACATAACAAATGCTAAGTTGACAAGTTTCCGTGTATAAAGTGTAACAGTGAGTAGAAGTAGTCACCTGGGTGTAACAATAGCCACTGCAGATGGTAGTGTTGATAGGCACGCACTGGCTACAGTCTTGCTTCTCAAGCCATAAAGTATAGTTCTGCAGCATACAGGTATACACTGCAGCAACCGTCAGTGCACAAAGCAGCAAGCATTTCAGCACAAACAGATGCATGCTAAATCTGTGAACACATACAAATGCAACCAAACAAAAATAAATAGACTATTAATGCAACAATACCAGTTTGTTCAATTTCATGCAAACCTAAAGAGAAAAAACAAACCTTGACGTGTAACTTCTTGACAAATGGATTAAGATGAGATGGTTTGATTCTCCCCTGTTCCCTGTAAATATCTGAAAAGGTAAAGGGTGCCTGTCCTCTTTTATGTACCCTTAATCCACCCTGAGTGCCCCAGGACACTTTAGTGTAATATATTATACTAATAATCACGTCAGCTGACTGCAGCGTTCTTGCGTGAGAGGGTTCTCGAAGGTACAGTATATGGTTTGATTTCACAGGTCATACTGAAGACCTATGAAATACAAGCTCAACCATTTGTTATACTGGAGGTTAAACTGTGTCATACTTACATAATGTCACTGCATGTTGAGAATGCTGCCACAACATCTGCGCAAACCGCAAACAAGTTATACGACTCCGACCCCAGCCCGCAAACGTGTGTGGCTGGTCAAAACTGATCCATGTGACTGATTCCGCACGTTTTAGGTCATGAGAAGTGAAAGAGGCGATGAAATAAAGTTTCCTTTGAAAAGTGAGATCTTGAAGCCGAAGTTGTGTCAACAAAGACCTTCATTTAGTAGAACAAATGCTCACTTAATGCTAGACTGATCTAACAAACCACTTGTAAAATGTGGAGCAACAATTAAAGAAACATTTAAAAATTCCAAATAGAAATCAGATTGAGACATAAATCTAAAATCACCTCTTTTACATTCTATTTTACTTATTAATTCTGCAGTAAATTTGAATGCTAATATTGATTTGGCCTGGCTGATGCTGGGTCAGCATGTGTCCTACAAGTGAGGTAAAAAAGGGTATGGCCTCTTTAGCTAAGCCATTAATGCTCCTATAATTCCCATCTGTTCTTAACAGAAGTGGCCATGTGACCTCAGATTTTTCCCCAAAATGTTGTAAATAAACATGTTCACTCAACACATCTAAGGGTCTTGAAGTCATCTGGGAACCAGAGTTTGGGGAACTGTAAATGTATGAAACTTGGGATTCTAAGCTCCAATTATAATAGTTTTAAAACCTATTCCAGCACCTCATGAATTTATTTTATTTAAGAGGCAACTTTTATTATAATTGAGATATGAAAATAAAAATTACCAATAATTTTGTGTAATTTTGTATATAATTAAAAACATCAGAGAAACCCTGGAAAGCAGCTGTTTTTCCTTATAGATCAAATCTCTCAATTGTAAATATATATGTATATATTTAATTTAGATTAGATTTAGCATCATATTTTTTAAGAATCATCCTTAAATATCCTGAAATACATTAAGCACAGTTGCATTAAATCGTGCATTTTACACTCAGCATACAATGTGGCCCTTTTTTCTTATGACCTGGCCCCTGTTTTGGTCACTTTGTTTTCGCTCTACATTTAACATGATGGGTCACAGTAATGTAATGCAGCCATCAGATAATTACACCAAACTGGGTCGTGGACAGTTCACCAATTATCTGGGCTGACACACACGGCGCTTTATTGAGACCAGTGGATTATTATTTGTATGAGGCATGAGACAAGAGAGCAATCAAACCGATTTCTATCTTTTCCCAGTGCTAGTTTAATATTACACCGTACACATTTTGATGAGTGGAGATCAGGGTTAACTCACTTAAGCATTTATATTAATTCCATAAATATTGAGGTTTTTTTGACCGCTTCCAAGAATCCTTTCTCAGCTTATGGAATTGGTTTACATGAAGTTATCATTGTAGCATCACCAGATGATGTTCTATTGCTTTGACTCTGCATTTCATTTCATATGAACAACACATCATGTTCCAATAAGGTTAAAAATTGGGACAGAATTATGAGCTGATTTTGTCTTATAGGGCCAAATCCTAGCTGTGCCCCAAAGACAGGAAGACACAATATGACCAAATAAGTTGTTTTCAGAAAGTTTAGTTAGGTTTAGTTAAGTTCTTGCCCTCAAAACAAGAATGGATTATGAAATGGCAAAAACAAATTAAAAAAATTCATCAAAGTTCTGAATAAATCGTGGAAGCAATTATAAATAACCACAGTAGACACTTTAAATGTAGGTGTGTAGGCACGCATAAATAAACTAATATTTTTCAGTTGTGTGCGTTGTGCCTGCATTGGAGAATTTAAAAAAATGCCATTAGGTTCACTACAGCAAATTACTCAGGTATACTGCAATTATTGAAGTAGATTCCATATGCAGAGACTAATATTGCCAGTGGTGATACAACATAAATACAGGTTCTGTGTGTGTGTGTGTGTGTGTGTGTGTGTGTGTGTGAGAGAGAGAGAGAGAGAGAGAGAGAGAGAGAACAATGTCATATGCACAGACTTCATATGAATATAGGACTATATAATAAAAATATTACAAAACCAAACACTTATTATGAAACATTGCCATCCATAAAACACATAAAAGAAATTATTTTGGGTTCAGTTGTGCTCAGTGTATGAATCCAGTATAAGTATAAAGTGTAGCATTTCCCACATCACCTTGTGTTTACACTGCCCCTCTCATGTGAAAATGTTTTTTTCTATTTTCTGTTTATTGTATGCAGATCTGTGATTTGCATTCAAAATGTGCACTCAGCGACCCTCACGATTAGACCACGGCCATACAGACGAATGGCATTAGAGACCATCAGCTGACATTAGCATGTTTCACCGTGGTGTAAAACGTGGGGGGAGAGTAGTCTGAATTGGGTTGCGGAGCGGTGCTGCACCTCATTCATTGCACTCAGTCGCCAGCCGCGAGCGCTTCCAAGTCACTGGAGCGGCGCATCCGCCAGCCGGCTTCTCCTGCTACACCTGCTTCCACTGACCCATGCTTTCTGTTCACTCGCTCGCCCAGTTCAGGTGATGCCCAGCGAGGGCAGCGATTGGCTCTCGTCTCAGACCTTCCCCAAGGTGAGCAGTTGAGTGACGAGCACTCAGCACGTGACCTCTACAATGAGCTTCCTCCCACGCAAACGGACGAGGTCCGCTTGGGGTTTAATCAGGATCAAAAAAGCGCATGGAATCTTTATCACGGTTTAATTATTACTTTGACTAGTGTTTTGTTTACAACATGAAAGCCGAAGGAAGACGTAGAGTACCAACATGTTTGGGCATTTTTGAATTTTGATTAATTCAAACAAAAACGTGTAACGGAGGTCCCGTTGCACGCTGGGAGAGAAAAGCATTTCATTGGTCAAGCAATGAAGGATTAAAAAGGTAACAACACTTACAAGTATTACCTTTGCGTTACAAGAGCAACGCCAAAGACTTCTCTTTACTCTAAAGTTGCAAACATGACTGCGTTGCTGGAATATGTTGCGACGAATAACCCAGATATGAATCGAGGTGTGATTTTTATTCACACACTAGATGGCAGGCAAACACCATTTCACATTTCGTTCACAGTTGTGAGGGGAATAGTGTGTTGCCGCATCTTGTGATTTTATCAGCTTGTTCAAGTCTCCCCCACGGGCAGCTGTAAGGTGAAGAGTATAATTCACACAAGCTGAAATGTTTTATGAAGCTCCCACACCCCAAGGAGATATAATTAACTCAAGGCTCAGAGGAACAGGTGTAAAATGAATATGGCCAGATCACAGATGGTATGCAAGGAAATTTGGTCCTGAGCCCACAGAAAAGGTATTTATTGTCTTTTTATATGAAGGAAATGAGACTCAGTCACTGTTGAACTGCATGCCTTTTTAAACACGTGCACAGAGAAAGCTCCGTAGGTGGTGAACATCCTGCTTCCTCTGTCGTATAAAAGAATGGTCAAGGCAAGGTCCTTTTCACACAGAGAGGCAGCAACAAATAAAGAGTGTACATCTTGATAGGGGAAAAATTTGCTATGGGAGAAGCACTGGACGGGCAGACAGGCCAGACTTCCAATAAATGAAATTAGCAAATGTATTATCTCCAAGTACAGCATGTAATAATCTGTTTTCTGATTTTAAACCGATTTGCGTTTTATGAAAATATCAAACAGCTCGATATTTTTGGTCATCCGTGGTTTTTCCCTAAAATCAAGACAGCCGATTTCAAGTTGGGTGACAGAGATTTCCAGGACCGGGGACATTTTTGGAAGGAAGAAGAGAAACTAATTTGACCCAAATCATCTCTGGTGTCCTTGAAGACACAGACTTATTAATAACCTCGGGAATCTGGAGACCACTTCCAGACAGCTCTTCTCCACTTCTCCTCTCCTCTCCTTTGTGATCTTCTCTGTCCTAACTTTTATTCCACCTTCCCTTTTTGCCTGTGTGCGCCTTCACTTTCACTCACACAGACCCACAAGGCTCCCACAGGGGCTCAAAATCAATCTCACAGTGCTTAAAATAATCAACCTAGTTGAGACAGAGGGCTTACCACTACTAACATGTACAGTAGCTCACTTCCTTACACCTTATTTTTACTTCCACCTCGCCTTCCTGATTGTAGCTGCCAGGCATCTCAGGACTTATTTAGCTTTTTTTTTTTATTTTAATATTTGCCCGGGTAGCATTTATTTTGTTTGTGATTCAAGTTCATTTTTATGTCACGTACTTCATATAAACGTTTGTGTTTCTCTGTTAGCCCAGTGGTGGGCCTGTAACCTGTACCCTACCTCTTGTCCAGGGTCAGCTGAGATAGGCTCTCACCCCCTGCCACCCTGAAATGTATTAGCAGTTTAAAAAAATGGATGGATGAATGAATTCACATATGTGTGCACAGACATGATATTCCTGTTATTAATTTATTTTATTCGACTGCTTTCTGGGCAGGAATTCTTATATTTAGACTTGATTGTAAATGAGTCCTGATTATTTTTATTTTTATGCAGTGTGATTTTAAATTGTGATGTTTTTTACACATTTCTGTCCTTTCTTTATTACTCACTTGTACATACTAATCATAATCCAAAGAAAGATTTTCCTAAAAGCAAACAAATCTACTGGACATGGGTAGGCACTTGGAGGTAGCCCTCCTTTATTATCCCATCCACTGTGTGACATGTACCAGAAAAAAACAGCCCCAGAGCACAATGCTACTGCAGCCATGCTTGACAGTTGGTACAGTGTTCTTAGGTTTGAAACCTACCTGCAATCATACTCTACCTCTTGTCATTGTGGCCATATAGGTCAATCTTTGTCTCGTCTGACCATAAAATATTTCTATAGAAAGCATTTGGCAGCTCCAAATCTCAGTCGAGCTTGAAGCTGTCAGTTTTGGAGCTGGGGCTTCTTCAGAATCAGAATCAGAAAGTTTTTATTGCCATATGTGTGAGAGGTTCACAAAATTAGGAAATTGCTGCGGTACTTAAAAAAACCAATGTAACTATACTATATACTATAACACAATATTACAAATATACAAGAGAGAGAAAAGTTACAATAAGTTATATCAATATGTACATAAACAGTGAAACAAGAAACTGTTCTTATGGCGGGAGGTTCTGGTCTGAATGGACCGTAGCCTCCTGCCTGAGGGGAGAAAGTCAAAAAGCCTGTGTCCAGGGTGAGAGTGGTCGGCTGTGATCCGACCTGCACGCCCCAGTGTCCTAGAGGTGTACAGGTCCTGGAGAGATGGGAGGTTACAGCTAATAACCTTCTCAGCAGAGTGCACAATGCGCTGTAGTCTCTGTTTGTCTTCTTTTTTAATGATGTAAAATTTACTTCACTGTGGACAGTGATGCTGGTGTTCCAGCAGTTTCCAGTTTACGGCAGGCTTGAGCCTTGGTGGTTCCTGGGTTGCTCCTGAACTTCCTAACCAGTTTCCTCTCATTTGAGGGTGACAGTTTGGATCTTATTCCAGACTTTGGCAAAGTGGTGACTCATCTGAATAACTTGTACTTACATTCAGTTGTTTGAACTGATGATCTTGGAATCCCACTTCTGCACATCTACAATTCTCCTTCTTAGGTCTTCACTGAGTTCCTTGAACATTCCCATTGTTCTGAGTCCTGTCAAACAAATCCTTTAACGCTGGTGAAGAGGAACTACCAGTTGTATCAAGATTACTAACAAGAAGTTAACAGGCCTTGGCCTTGTCAAGTTAAAATACATTGTAGAACTTTTAGCACCACTTATTATAAAATTTAAGTGAGCGTATGCATATATTTGAGCTTGTATGCATACTTTTGACCCTGTGTGGATCAGAGAAATCCTAAATAAATTCACACTTGTGTACTCAATTCTTGTTTTTTAGTCATTAAAGATGTATTCTGTACAATCATTCCACCCAGGAAAAAGAACAGTCCAAAGAAATCATTAAAAGCCCCAAAATAACCATAATATTCATGCCCCGGATGAGTGTATGTAAACTTCAGATAACAACTCTATGCATATGGATAAATTTAAGTAATTCACACAATGGATGTTTGGGTGCAAGATGACTCACATGTGTGTAACAAAATGCTGATTTAATGGGGGGAAAAGAAAGGAAATAAAGGTTTTCAGCTCAACCTAATTGGTGGCATCTGTCACAGTAAGTTGTGACCCCCAGAGAAATTTCATCGATCACCCAGGACAAGAATAGCATCTGGAGGACAACAGTGAAACTGTCTCCTCCTCACTAGTTCTGGTAATTAACAAAATCATTCACACAGACGAATCTATCTGACGAGCTTCAAACAATACCTATTCCTGCCTGTTACAACCTTTAACTAATGAGCTCTCCTCCTGTTTAAGCTGCCGCTCAGAGGAAAAAAACGGAAAACCGCAGAGGTCCAATCTGAGAGACTCGTTCAGTGAAAAATTTTTGAATTCATATTCATGCTTTGTTTTCCTTTTTCTTTTAGTGCTAATTCCTTTGTCTCATATTATTGATTTTTAAATGTATGCAAATTTGTCCCAACACAGTGCTCAAGTCAAGGAGGCAATGCCCGCCCTACATTACAACTCAAATATAGCTACGCCAATTAAGGCCAGTTCTTGTATGCTACATTGAGCATGTGGAAGAAATCACTCTCCATTACTGTATTATATGTGTCTTGATGTCAGATTGTGCAGGCAAGTATCTGGTCCGTTGATAAAAAAGATGGACGACTTTGGTGAGGTATAGCACGCTTAATTGGATTCTGCATTATTGTGAACAGGACCGTAGAGATTCAGAGTCGTCTTTGTCCGACAGTGGGAAAAAGAAATGGATCAGGGTGTTAAGTTTAGCCCTAATTATTCTGTTTATCCTTTTGTTTAGTCCCTTTATCTCCCTTCCTTGCTTCACTACAGCTGTCAGAGTAGGAGTAAAGTAATTGCAACCTGTCTCTAGTCCACACTGGCCATCAGCCCAACATGGAGAGCCAGAGGAGGGCCACAAAAAGAAAAGAAGTGGGAAAGAAGATGTGTTAACAAATAAACTGAAACAGGAGGGTGGGGTGAGCAGACAATGTACAAACTATAACAACGAGAAATAGAACATATAAAGGAGAGTGACTGAGTGAACAATGCTGGTGAACAAGAGAACAAGAGGAGTGAGGGCAGGCAAGATGAAAGGATGGAGGGTGAGCAGGATGGCAGAGGGAGAAAGGGAGGGTAAGCTTCCGACAAAAGGAAGTGGGAGACAATCCAGTAAAGCACATGGTGTGTGTGTGTGTGTGTGTGTGTGTGTGTGTGTGTGTGTGTGTGTGTTTCTCACACATGTTTGAGCAGTAACATGGTAAGGGAGTGCAAGCAGTAGCTGGTCACAGCCCCTAATAGCATTATATTACTTGATGCCAAATTTGAAAGGCTAGATTGTAGGTTGTTAGGGATTTATTCTAAATTAAGCCTGTAAAGAGAATATTTGCATGTAAATCCATGTACTAAACCATTACTCTGGGCGTGCACAACAGTTAGAAAACATGGAAATCAGAGTTGAGACAACTGAGGGGGTGCCAGGATGGATCATAAAGACAGTCAGATGTGTGGCTGCGTATAGACGTGTGCCTCGCTCAGATTAATAATTGCTCACATTTTCAACCTTTCATTCAAGCCTGTGAAGTTTATATCAACTGTTAAGCATCCAAACTCACACACACGTGCAAACATTCACATTCAAAAACAAATGGAATAAAGATAAAAAGCAGAATGTGACAAAGTGAGTGAAGGAGAGCCAGAGCACTGAGCTCTCCTTCTAGATGGCTGCTGGCCTTGAAGCTTGCCAGCTCCGAATGGCACATTTGGCAGGGGAAAATTTACTGTTAGTCCTCACAGCTATGATGCATTTTACTTAAAGTTAAGTACTGTGTTTTATTGTTTGCTTTAATGACGCAATGTAGTTGAGCTCTTCTCCCTTTTCAAACATGTTTTTTATCCAAAAGTGACAGATCTTTAAAGTGAGTGTATTTTTTAGCTCAGTGTTGATGCACTTATCGAGGTGAAGGTCAGTACTTCTCATTACAAATACTGTGACTCACAATAGTGATTCATAATGAAGCATATTGGTCATATCACACGCCCGTGCCAACCATTTACAAATCCTACACTCATGCCCTTATGACCATACCATAACCATAAGAATGGACAGCAGCAGCATTCAACAGCACCAAGCTGAGCAGACCTGCTCATTTGGTGACTGTGCGCATTATTTTAACTCGTGGAAAATGCTGACTTGTTCGCGTATTTGGACAGGTAACATTTGATCCTCTCTGAGGCATATTTTAAAGTGGTATGTTTGAATAGAACCACAAGGTTACTCATTTATTCAACAAAATATCAAGATGTAATGGTGCTGGCTGCCTGTGGTTCCATTTTCTGTCAAGATGATCCCACACTGCTTCGGTAGTGTTGAGCTCCGGGCTCTGGGGAGGCCAATCCATGACTCATAGCATTCCATTGTACGCTTTACTGCACTGACGGTGTGTTTTGGGGCCATTTGTGGGAAATTGAAGCCAATTAGGCATTTTCTATATTGTGTTACATAGTGGATCAAAATGTGATGGCACTTTTCTGTGTTCATACTGAACTGCAGCCCCAAACTAAGACGCCATGCTTTATAGATTACTGCAGATACTTGCTGTTGTACCACTCTCCTGACTTCTTTCATACATACCGATGAAGATTTGAACCAAAAACATCAAATGTGGATTCTTCACTCCATATGACCCTTTTCCACTGATTTTCAGTCCAGTTGACATCCGTCAGCTTTGTCTTCCTTTTCCCTTGATGAAGACAGTCAGTTTCTTGACAACCACCATTGAGACTATTTCTGATGATGCTTCAGTGAACAGTAGATGGATCAATGCACACAACACGAGGAATGGACACTGGTTCAATTGCAAGGGCTGGACTGAAAATGAGTAAAAAAGCAGCCAATGTCCAAAGAAAGACGTTCCAAAAGCATGGAGAAAATTTTCTAAAGACCACTGTAAAAATTACATGAAAATTAGGCTGCTTGGAAACAAAATATAAAGAAATGAGTGGTGACTCAAGACTTTTGCATGGATTAATCCCAGCCATTGTATTGTGAGAAAACAATAATTTTTAGCATTACATTGCTAACTTGCTTTGGCTACCCCTTGTGAATAAAGGAGCAGCCAAAAGTAGCTTCTGCTGCCTGCTTTAAATTCCTTCACAACATAACCACGACAGTCATATATAATGGCCATTTCCAAATAGGCATTCTATTACTCCCCCATTTTCCTTTTTGGTCCAATTCACCTTCAATTTTTAAGCCAGATGTCCCCTCGTCATCTTCAAGCACTGTTTGATTTGATGTAGAATTTATAGTTGATTCAATGACTGCAAGCTGGCCCGTCCCTGAAGCATTGAAGGAACCCTGAACCATAAAATTCCCACCACCATGCTTTAAAGATTGTACAACTCTTGTCATGATCTTCACTGATATGACTGTATGCTTCCATTCCATTTGCTTCTTTCTTGAGATTTGACTGTATCTCTCTGTGTGCATACATGTGTTGTACAAACGCACCTATACTTCTTTTGTGTGTCTGTATTTTCAGCAACTGGAAGCAGCAGTAGACTCAAGGTCTCCTGTGAATGTCTGTGGAAAAGACTGCAAACACCTAGACAAAAAACCAAAAGCATAATGCCACAGTGCGTGTGTGTGTGTGTGCGTGCGTGTGTGTGTGTGTGTGTGTGTGCTTGTGAAGGCTGCTGGAACAAAAAAGCGATATCTGTTGCCTCTGCATCAAACTGAACTTGCTAACTCTTTCTCCCTCACACACACACACACACACATACTTGTTTTTTTCTTTTTCCCTCTCCCTCTCAAATGCACACATACACGCTCACACACATACACACACACACACACACATACTAACAAGCATGCGACCTCACAGACGCATAGAAACCCAGTATTTAGTTCCTGCGTCATTACAGTAGCCATCTGTCAGTATGCAGGCACACATACACGGACTTGGCTGTGTGTATGCATCCACTACCCAGACACACACACACACACACATAAACTACCCACACCGAATATCTACACTCGCCCCAGGAATATTTCACCCTGGTGACCCTTTCTGCCTTGCATGCCCTGTTAGTTTGATTGATTCTCTATAAAGCTTCAGATTCTTGGATCAGTCTGAGAGGTGAAAGGTTTCCTTTCCCTAGTTTTCTCGTCTATTGTTCTGGTTTTTTTTGTTTTTTTTGCCTTTCCCTTATCTTTCTCTCCATCCCTACCCACGTGAATCTGTCTGTTTGAGTCTGCCAAAGGCTGATGTCATTGTCCACCAGCGTACTTCCAGTGTGTGAGATGAAATGAATGTTAAGATATAATCCCACGGTTTAATCCCAGCCACTCCCAATCCGCTGCCTGCACACACCGGACAGCCGGAGAAAATCTTACCATCGGCACAGTTTGGTTTAACCATGAAAACAGGCAGTATTTGGAGAGGAGTGCGGAACACACATTTGGGCCTCCGGCAGCCTTTAAAAAATGATCTCACATTATTCAAAGATGCCCACCTGCTATGCTTGGAGAGAGAGAGATAGCGAAAGAGAGTTGGAGAGAGAAGGAGGGAGGGAGAGAGAGAGAGAGAGAGAGGGATGAAAGATTATTTATTTCTCATGGGTGGGAGACAGTGAGTGAGTGAGTGAGTGAGTGAGTGGGAGGGAGGGCGGCAGTCAGAAGCAAGCAAACTAATTCTCAGACAGCCGTGCCAGAGCAGGAGCTGCAGTTCACCTCAGAGACGCTGTTGGTCCAAAAACCATTTTAAGTGTTATTCGACTAGCCTTCTACTCCCAAGTAACAAGTAGGACAATACTTTCCATTCTGGATAGGGCGCTGCAAGCACACGCACCCGCACTTCTTCCAAGCCGCGACAACTCAAGGTAAGGCTTGCTAAACTTCAAACGGCAAACGCGTATTAATTTCGCCCTATTGTATCCCCGATGGCGGTAAGAAATCAGCCCTTAAACAGATCTAAGATACGTTTTTCCGGCGTGCTGCTTCCGTTACTGCCGATGAGCGCGGTGCCGCCAGCGTGCGTAAAGCAGCTGCAGTGAAAATCTCCAAATTGGCAACCAACAGTGCACATTAAAAAAAAGAAAAAATGTTACTGGCTTCTTCTCGTGCCAAAATAATAATAAGCAAATGCAACTGATTAAGTCTAACAACTGACAACGATTTTTTTGACTGTAATAGCAAAGGACTGTCTGCAGCGTCTGTAACTTATTGCATCAAGTTTTCGTCCTCATGCTGCTGCAGCTTGATCAGTTCTAGCATAAAATTTTCATAACAATAATACGGGTAAGGAAAAGTTAAAGCCTTCAAAGAGCTTCATCAAAGAGGTATTTTACAGGTGTAGCTCATCCAGTTTGCGCACAGCTTTTTTTCGGTTAAAAAGCTCCCAGCAGAGCAGCTGTATTACTTTTGAAGAAAACAAGTAGACCTTTTAGAAGAAAAAAACAAAACAAAACAAAAAAGCAAAGTCTACATATTCCTCCTCACATCTTTTACTCCACTGTCTGACTCTGCCAAGCTGTATCCAGCTTGAGCTTTGCCAGTGTTTTTGCTAATCATGCATTAAACAATCCAGAAGCATTTTCTACACTCACTAAGTCAGCGTTATGAGTTTTATGCTGAATCAAAGCTGGTGATTACAGTTAAAGTGGGTGTTTGAAATAACTGATTATACTCAAATGCTCTGAGTGGCCGTCCAGCTACAGTATCCATAGGGCACCACTTTTTTTTTTATAGCAGTAGAAAAGGCACAGCCATAAAGTAAACACACTGTTTGAATAATGTTATCCAAATATATTAAAACTGATAAAGAGTTTATTAAAGACACGATGGATAGTACACCATATTTAATTTTTGCATTGAAAGCAGAAGCCAACCCCTGCTGGCCTCATTAACTTCATTAATGTGAGCTTGTGCAATTTGATAAACAGGGCTGGCAGAGTGGAGCAAACATCAGAGAAATGTGTGTATATGCTGCTACACTACTGCACCCCAGAGAGAGAGAGAGTAAAAGAGGCTGCTGCTGAGCTAAGAAAGCAGGCAAAGTGGCCGAGGAGAGAGAAGAAAATGTGGATGCTCACATATTCATCTCATTTGACTTGTGAGAGCTGCACTGTATTTCCCAACACACTTTCTTTTACTCCGTAGATTTTAGCTTGCTTTGATTTTATGTAACAAGGCAAAAAATAACATTCTGTCAGACAACATTTCAGGCACCACATCTCACACAGTTCACACCTGCATGCTGCGCTGTCAGCTTCACAATATGCACTGTCGGTATAGCGATTTCTTTTTTCATTCATCCTTCCAAGTCTGCATTTCACCACCCACTACCCTCCATTTCTATCAGTCTATCAGTCTATCATGCTGCTAATCTCTTAATCTATCGTTCCTGCTTTTTTGCAGCCACTGTCCCCTTAAACAAACCTGCAAGTTGCAATATTTCATGTTTTCTTTTGTTTTTAACGCATCTCTTGAAACCTCGTTTAGAGTTTGTGGTGAAAGGCTGCAGCCTAAAGCACAAAAGGCTTTCAGATCATTTGTGAGCTTTGTCAGTGTATTGTTCATCAGGAAAAATCAGCTATGGATTTAGCTGGACAAGCTGGCAAGCCAACACCTCACATATCTAATCAAACAAAGGTGGTTTCAGTGATAACCAGGATGTGTGTAATCAGGTGTATCTGTGTGCATTTACTTCTTTTTTTTCCCAGTTACCAGCCTGCTTTTTTTTTTTTGATGATGGAAGATGTAGCTCTGGTTGCAACCTGTATCCCAACAGCAGAGAGCACAGGCTTTTAAAAGTCTGGGACTCATTTTGAAGCTTTTCATCCAACTGACCTGAGACATGCAGTCAGAAACGTTTGCAGGAGGAGGTACAATGAGTTACGTATAAATCAGCTTACTGTAAAATAAAAGCTGTGATATAACACTGGCTGTGTGCAGTTTATGTAGCGTGTAATTGTCGGCGACAGAACATTTGTGGCATAGTTTAAATCTGAGTGCTGACCTGTTTTTTTCCTCCACTGAGACTTTTATAATTTGATCACGTTTGTTTGGCGGTGTGCCAGTGAGACTTCTTTTTTTCCTTCAGAATATATGAAAAAGAATCTTTTCTGGTTTTTAACATTTTAGCGATGCATTCTTGAATGAGAAACACACTGATGATTTAAAATAGATGCATATGCTGGTTACACTACACATGCTGTAAGGTTTCGTGTAATGCCGTTACGATGGTACAGAAGAAGAAATGATTATTTCAAACACCCAATCAGCCCAAATATTTCTTTGTGAACCAAAGCCTGGAGAAGGGCGGGAAGTGAATGCAGCATGTCCGGTTTTTATCGTCCCCAGCAGATAAAAGGCAATTTTACAGATTTATGATTTCATCAATAGGGAGCCTAATACAAAGATGCTGGGCATCAATATCCCATTATAATGTAAGAGTATGCCATAATAGCAGCTGATAACAGGATGCAGTAAACACCCTCTGATTCTGGTTAAATGTGAATGTTTCTCTGAATCTGCTGCTCAGAACTGGCTTTGCTGCAATCTGTAACCGCCATGTCCACGACCATCTCAGCAGCCCTCACAGATAACATATGGTGGTTGTGGGAGATCCATCAACATGACTTTAAGGACCCTTTGTGTAACGTGGCACTGTGTTCGCGCTCTGTCACTATGTTTGGTAGGCAGTAATGATCTTTGCGTGCCCCCGGGACTTGTTGTCGTCAAGAATTTGGCAGTGTTTGTGGTGAACACTGGGCTACCTGGAAAAAAAAGAGGAAGGGAGGATGAATAGATGCACAAAAGTTTTGACAGTAAAAGCAGAAGTGCCAAAAGTCAAATCAAAAACTTGCTCCCGCACACATGCTACCTATGTTACATAAGCATGAGCTTCAGGATAAACTGCGCACACAGCATATGTTTATTTATTTATTTATTTATTTTCTCCTTTACTGCGTTTGGTGCCAGAGGTTTCTCATGTCCTGCCATCCTTGCTCATCTTCTGCCATCCTCCTCTCACATACTCCCATGTCATCTGCTCTCTGAATCTTCCAGCTGAGCCTTCTGTCCCCTGCTGAACCCTCAGTGTCTCTCTGTCTAGGTATTTATCTATTCTATTAATAACAAGATATAATAAATAATGTCAAAGGCAAATATGAATATATGGCCCAAGTAACATACTATAGCACTGAAAATGCACCAAAAAACAAACTGCAACTTAATCTAATAGCCACTTGAGGCTAGCTCTTCATCACCCATGGACACCCAATGCCCCACTTAACACCATTAAAACTCCAAATGGAATGTTACCTCTGAAAATTTTATGTCATCCTGAAGTTTTGCTGGTCAGCATAAAGTTAGACGGTTGGCAGCTTTAATTGCCTCAATACTTTAGCCTCATTGCCGCTAACACAAGTCAGCAAGCTGGACCTCTGTGCAGTCTTTCTGCTTTTGTTGCCCTTCAGAACATTTTAATGGAGTTATCTGACTTATAGCATGGACTGCTGCGGTGGTCCAGTTATTTCACGCTAATTAGCAGATATGTGTGTCTATGCATTGCAACCATGCAGTTTATAGATGCAGCTTTAACTGATAACTTATCACCGTACCATTTTGTCCAAATATGGTAACTTCTAAAATGCAGCATGATGTCACAGTGGCTGTGTGGATCCTTTTTTATACATTCTGTGCTCTGGCCTTATGGTCATTTGTCAGTGTACACCTCATTCAGATGAATTCAGGGGAACTGACATAAGTGGGATGCCTGGCATGTCCTCAGATGCAGTTCCCTGTGTGATATTAATATTCTAGTTATTGTGCAAAAAGGGTTGCAACAATTAGTAACCTACAACTGATGTCCAAATAGACCAGAAAACAAATTTCACTTACTTTAAGAGCAGTTCATAAAAATGTATATAGTATATAGCCCAGATCTACCGTGCTTCTAGCAACTGGATTGGATAAAGCTTGCAGATATGGCTGGAAAATTCTCAAAATATTTGGCCTTAACTGAGAAAGGCTACTGATTAGTGTTCCAACTTGCTGTTAATAAATGGCAACCTCAAGGCTGAAAAATAAAGCCATTGAAGAAGTGCCAAAACTAGTTATTTTAATGGCCACTCAAGACTGACTCAAGTGATTCTATCACTGTAGTGCCCAAGTTCAGCATTTCAGCACAGCCAGGTGCAAAAAAATAGACTCATCTCTATGGCTAATTTCCCCCTTAATAGCAACTCTATTGGTGTTGAGTATTTTTTTAAAAACTCATTCTTCTTAAAACTGGACCTTAAAAATTTGGGGCAGAGCTGCTTTGATTGACAGGTGTGCTGACACTGGCAGGTGCAGCGGATTGCTGTCTGCAGAGCTTCACCTCACTGAACTTAGTCTGTTATCTCATACAGTTTATCAGCGTCACATCTGTATCTCATATACAATCAGTGACTGTGACTAGCTATGATTGCTATAGCCACACTGGAAAGCCAGAGTCAGCTTCACCCAGCCCTGCCGTCAGTCACATCAATAGCAATGAGACGTTAGGATTTTAAATATAATTCCTACTTAGCCAAGAAAAGGTGATAGTTATAAACAGTAGAACCAATAGAGGTCAGTCAGAAAGAAACAAGCAAAGAAGTTGTTAACTGGCAATTAGAAGAGGCTGAGAAACTTCTTTTTTTGGCTGCTCCCTTTAGGGGTCGCCACAGCAGATCATCTTTCTCCATCTCACCCTATCCCTAGCATCCTCCTCTGTCACACCAAACCTCTTCATGTCCTCCTACACTACATCCACGAATCCTCTCTGTGGTCTTCCACTTTTCATCCTGCCTGGTAGCTCCATCTTCAACATTCTTTCCCCCAGTATAGCCTCTATCCCTCTTCTGCACATGTCCAGACCACCTCAGCCTTGCCTCTCTAACTTTGTCTCCAACCCCCTCAACCTGAGCTGCCCCTCTGATACAGTCATTTCTACACTGTCCCTCCCGCTCACTCCCAGCAGAGCTAAGGAACGCAGTGGCTTACTTTCAATATTTTAACTTGACCTTACTTAACTGCAAAAACCATGCCCAGTGTATAGTTTTTCTTGTGACAGAGTAACATCCTGTGCATTTGTAAATCAAACTCAAAAAAGTGGATAAATTACAGCCAAAATATTTATGCCAGAACAAAATCACTGGCCAAGGAATCTGTTCACTGAATTGGAGCTAAATTCATCTGGAAATCTAAATTCAGAGGTAATAAAAGAAATGCAGCATATGTTACTAATCCCAAACTCAGAGACAACAGCTGTCTTTCACACATAAACAGACACACCTACAGACACAATAGATGTTTTTTTCTGCTCTGCAGTGATAAAAAAAATAAATAAAATAAAATAAACAAAGCTAAAAACTCTGACTAAAACAGTAAAATTCTGCCAATTTTTCTGGTACCTTCAATCAGCATATGCCAGCGTAAGACTGCAAAACCCTCACAGACTCATCAAGCCAGAGTGAAATAGTTCAGATATAAACTAAATATAAAAGCCCAATTTACTGTAATGTAAACTAAAGTTTAGTTAGAGAGAGAGTGTCTTTCTTCCTGAAATATTAAACCTCATCCAAATATGCTTTCCCCTATATTCTGCTGTTTTTGTTCTATGGCATGTACGACTTCATTTTACTTTTATAAAGTCTATTAATTTCAACCAAGGCGATAGGGGCACATCTAATTTACGCTGCTTTCTTCCCAGTGTTTTAAAAGTTCACTAAAATTACCTTGACAGCTGGATAAGAAAACATAGCTATTGTTGGCTGACCTTTTCTCAAAGGTATCTGACTTTTGCACTAAAATTCAAGAGGTAAAAAAAAGGCTGGATGTTTGGAGGCAGTTTAATCATACAGATAAAAGATGTGTTTTTTTTCCTGCACTTTGTTGTGGGATACTTAATTAACCAGTATTCAAGGTCTTGTAATATGTAGAGAGAAACAATGAATTAGTAATGAGTTATCCAATCCCCATGGCTCTTCAGTGTTAGAGGAAAAAAGGGAGAGGGGGATTTGAAGTGATAGGGGAAAAAGGGGACATAGAAAGAAAAAGATAGATTAGGGAGATAGGTAATGGAGACAGAGAGAAAGAGTACTTCATTAGAGTGGCATTCATTACAAGACCCTGTGTATATTTTCCTTTCTGTCTGCATCCTCATCTGTCATTTTTCCATCTCCTCTTCCCCTCATTTTTCCTTTCTGTTCTTTGTAATCCTTCATCTCTTAGCTTCTTGTTCTTTCTGTCATCTTTCTCCTCCCTCTCAGGCCTCCTCTCACTTTTCTCTGTCTCATATTTTCTCCACTTGTTCTTATTTATCTATGTCATTACACTGATGTGTGAACAACTGCCTCAGTCTTTTGGAACAGAGTGGGGAGTCAATGAAACCAGACTTGCATAGTTTTCCTTCCACCAAATAGCCCTCTGGGGGCCAAGAAGCAATCTCTAATATACATCACGTGGCCCAATTTTACATTATCTGAGCCCACTCACCTGTTCATCTGGGTTTTACTCATGCTGGCGCAGACTGAACAGAGCTAAACCTGGAGCCTAACATTTTCTTTGAGTTCAGCAAAAAAAAAAAAAAGTGTCAAAACTGGGCTAGAATCTGGGCCAGCAAACGCTGCATAGATCACAAAATGACACAAAGGGTGCAAATGAAAAACACACAAAAAAATCCTGCACACCTTACCCGCTGTAATTCTTCTCACTCTTGTGAGTATGAGAAGAAAAGAAAATGCATAAGTACAATAAAACCTGCCCATAAGTATCATTCAATACTTTATCATCATCATAAGGCGCGCTCACTTATTGCTTGTCCATTATATTTGGGATTCATTACTTGCTCTTCCTTCACCAGCCCTATCTACATCACCCCTTATGTAACACCCCAAGCTGTCATAAAGCTGGATCCAACAAGCTACTGCATCATCGGGCCTTCAACTGTTGCTCCCCATCTGATCATAATGATGGCTGCCAGTGCTACTACCCCTCAAGTTCTGGTAACTGTCCCCCCGAATAGCAATATTGCTTTAGCAAGCTAAGGACAGCTGCAGCACAGCACTTTCTAATTGAAAACAATTGTGTTAGGGACTGTGCACCAGGGGGAATGGTTCGTGTAGAGGGAAGACAGACACAAGCAATTAAGCATACTGGGAAAATAAGGTAAATTTGAAGTGCTGATTTCATTGCACCATAGCCGAACCGCTGAGTGTCTCCACTTTCTCCACTGTGGCCAGATGCATGGATGAATATAATGTCTAGTCTTTGCTTTTGTAACACAGCTTCAAGAAGAACTACAAATAAAGGAATTAGGAAGAGTTTCTGGATTGTTCAGCTGACAGACAACCACAGGCATGGCGGCATGGGAGGTCACAACTGATCCAGATTTATTGGCTCAGCTGGTCATAAAGGAGACTCTATCCTCACATTGCATTATGCAAGCCAAAGTCTCTGCTAGCTACAGGTGAAAGATGACTGCTCTGCAGACGCAGATTCTCTCGGTATCTCGCTCATCCTCCCTCCTTTCTTTTCTCTATATTGCCCTCTCTTACGATGGATGAGTTTAATACCGAGGTGGTTAGAAACAGAGGCAGATTTCCTCAGTGAAGTTCATTCTTTATTCTGAATGACTCATGGAATGAAAATCAAGCCTTCTCCTCATTCTCTTATCATCCAACTATATCTCCTTCCTTTCCTTACCCTTTGGCTTTTTTTTTTTACTTCCCCTCTTTGTTGTCTGTGCACTGATATGCTCTCTCACTCTGCTCCATTACAGAGGCTCCCCAGTGATTACTTTAATGCACCTAGCCCTCAGTAAGAGACACTCAGATTTTGAAAGGTATTGATGGTAACAGATATGCCTGGCCTCAAAATATTCCACTCATTCCTTCACATATTCACTCACTTTAACAGGATAAAAAATCCTCCTAAAAATGTCTTCTTTTTTTTTAAATCCAATTTAAAGCACAGAGGGAAATGGAGCTGTAATTTGTTGCACCATTTGTGTTTTGTCTCTGTCACTGATCCATGAACTAAACTCATTAAAGAAAGTTTACAGTTTATATTAATAACAAATTGGCGAGATCCAGCTTCCAGCTATTTATCTCCAACCTATGCTTCAAATTTTCCATGGGGAGAATGCACTGTTGGTGCTCTTATTATGTAAAAGAAAAAAAAAAGGAAAGTATATATAGTCTAATGGCTGAGTAATTGAAGATGTCGGTATGCTTGTTGGATCCATTCACAAAATTGAAAACCCTCACAAATATTGATAAGTGGTCTCTTGCTTGCCTTTAAAGAGACGTGGTACTGAGTTGAGAAACAAGTAGCTGCGGGGGAGCAGGAGATAACCATTCCAGTCTGGCTTATCAAAAACAGAGCAATAGCAAGAAAAAATGGTGAGAAAGCAGCTAAACTGGAGAAAAGCTAGAGCATACTCTGCCTTTGCTCTGACCTGGTTCCAGTTAATCCGCCTACTTTACAAGATGAACATTACCTCCTCGCTGTATTTATAGAGCCTTTTTGTGTGTGTGTGTTTAAGCTGGTGTGTATATGAATGCGATTTTTTTTTAGGTGTGTCCATGATTGTGGTGTAAATTCTAATCGAATTTACACCACAATCATGGACTGTCTGTTTCATTTTTGGGCAGCAGGTCATTGCTTGCAACAAGCAACAATCCTTATGGCTGAGTACTGAGTCCAAAGAACCAAATGATGCATTTTCTATAGCCCTTAAATGATTGTTCCAACAAAGTTCTTAACTTACCAAAAAATGATGCTCACATTTGCTCCCCTGACCTCCTACTCATCGTCCTTCATAAACATTGGCCAAACATCCTTTCTGGACCATTTTATTTGTATATCATCCTTTTATTATAGAAAAGTGTAACTTGTTGGAACATTACAATGCAAAACAACTCAGAAGCTGAGTTGGGTTCAAACTTGCAACCTTTTTTCTAATGCAGTGTCTCATCCTAATAAGCCAGCAGACCATATCTGGATAGTTCAGATGTAAGCTCAGTTGAACTGGACTTAGCCTGTTACTTAGCAGTCAACTACATTAATGGTACATTAATGTTTGAAGGACAAGCAGATGATTGTTAGGCAATGTGGCAGTGCTTAGACTGGCACCAATACCAGGAGATTATTTGTCTCCATTATTTAAGGATAGGAATCTTATTTGCATGGTTTTATCGTTCAAAAACGGGCATCCAATAAGGCTTGTCGTTTTTTATGTAGTGGATATTGTGTGGCTATCGTATTTCAGCCATTTCACAGATAAAATAAACTGTCATTAAAATTTTACTATAAATAAAAAAACAATAAATGTTTGCTGATTCCGTACCAGCGGTCGATATTTCTTGGTTTTGCATGGATTGGTCAGTGGTGGACATTAAAACAATGAGGGGTTAAATTGAAGGATCTGAAACACTATTCTGAGACCTTCACTTATCTGATGGGCAGTTAAATACAAAACTCTGCCAAACAAGTTTATTTTTCATATGCTGCAGCCTGACAGTCCTTCCAGTTATAGCCAAGGAGATGGATAAGTCACCTCAGGGTCCCACCTGCACTTGGTCTTTTTTCCTGCTCCTTCCTGTCATGTGTTCATGTTGCAGATGTCAATAAAGGTGCAGTCACTGTACTTCCGTATGTAGTTAGCGCTACTGAAGAGGATCAAGAGAATATTTTTTTTTTTTGGTGGTAGAGTGTGGCAGTGTGAATGCTAGCTAAAAACAGAGTTGGTGTATTTCCCAGAAAAAAAAAGTCAGTGTGTGATGTGCTTTCATTCTCAGAGAAAGAGAAGGATGCAAGCAGGAGAGTGCAGGCGAGGAAGAAGAGAGATTATTTTCAGTAGGAAGGACCGTCAGCGAGTGCTATTCAATAAACTGAAAAGTTAAAGCTCATATGTAATGTCTATGATCATGTTAGACAATTACGTTACTTATTTCTAAGTGAGTCACTTCCCTGGTGCCTCACACATAGGGTTCCCCCACCTGGAAATTCCACTTTAACCTCTGGAAACAGCATCCTGCCTAATAATCATGTTGGCCTTTCTTGGCTCAAACAATAACCACAATATTGCTTGTTTCCCTGTTACTCCACAAACTGTCAGTTTTGCTTAAAACAAGAAGATATATAAAGAGTGGTGAAATGCCCTTAGACTTGATGGCTTATTTACCATCTGCCTTATGACTGATGCCCCACAGCACAGCAGCTTAACAAGGCCCAGCTTTTAAAGCTATGCAATTTATCACTTACAGGTTCTGGTCACCCTATGTGACAAAGTAACCGTCTTCTTAAACTATCAGTTGAATAAAGCTGGTATCAAAGTATTACTGAATGGATTATAGTAAAATGATTCAAGTACTAACAGTGTCGTCATCACAGGTAGGCTATTTTCATTCTTTGTTCCAACTGTTTTGCTTATTGGCAAATGCCAGGCTGTCACCATGCCCTTCACGAGGTGTTATGGTTTTATTTTCAGTTTGTTTGTACTGTTGCCTGTAAAAGCGAATGAATGTAATGTAATAGTTGCCAATTTGAGCAAAAATAATACAGTACCCAAGTCTCTGTTGGGTAGACCTGCCTGACGTTTTCTTTATGCCCACCACAATGTTTCTGGCTATCCTACAGCTGGCAAATGAAGTATGATTCTTTCAAAGCCCTGTTTTTGGCAACTTAAAGCACTTACTTTAGGTGGATCATGAAATTATTATTGTTCTGAAACAGCATAAGTTGAAGTAGTCACCAGTCAGTAAAGCCTAAATAAAAAATTTGACCTGATGATGGCTCTAGACTTAAAGTTACTGAATCACTCAATTATTAGTGCTTCACCTTTAAGATTAGGTTTAGGATTTTTCTCTCAAAATTTAATGTCTACTATTGGATATTTTTGTCCAAAACAAGTGAGATGACCAGTTTACTGACACTGCCACCCCAAGAGCGACACTGTTTGACAAAAGTATCTTCTCTTAATCTTTGAATTCAGAAGTTTTCACTGCTATTGCCACATAATCCAGCACCTAGCCACGCAGTCTGCTTCTGCAAACATTTGTAAAATAATTGGTTGTTATAAAGCCCTCACTGTATTTGAAACTGTAACACGATGCCACTGTTGCACCCAGTTTGTGAAATTTCTTCCCTCCTGGATAGTTCATGATCAACAGTAAGAGGTATCCCTGCAAAGTGGAAGTGTTTGGGAACCGCAGCAACTCAGCCATGAAGTGGCAGATTACGTAAAGTTACAGAGTGGGGTTGCTGAGACAAATAGTGCATAAAAGTTGCTGACACTGTGCTGACTCAAAAACTGCAGAGTTTCACATATGCGCTGGCATGAATATCAGCACAGAAATGCTGTGCCGGGAGCTTCATAGCATATTTGACCAAGCAGATATATAAAACCCAGTTGCCTAAATGTTTTGAGGTTTTGAGACACTTAACCTCAATGTCATGCACACTGAACTGTGGTTATATTTGCACTTTTGACTCTCTGAGGAACAGGGCCAGTGATAACACTGTGAAAAAAGAACTTCCTTCAACTGGAAACTGCAGTCTCCTTCACAAAACCTGTAATCCCGCAGCAGATTTCTACCTTAACTCACCTTCAGTAAGCTCGACAGGTATCCTGGATGCTATAAGGTGTGAGCAGGATACCCACACACTGTTTAAAAATAGAGAAGGCCCTCACAGTCCTACACAAAGCTTCACAGCAGAGACCTCTGTTGAAATGGTCTCCAGCCTTATGACTCTTATCCAAAACTTCAATCACTGCTTCCTTCTCCTCCTCTTCTCTGCTCCTCCTCCCCTTTCTTCCTCTCCTTTCTCTCTCCAGGGAGGGGATTTTGCTTCCATAAGTCTTTTATCACACTGAATATTTCACAAAAGCTTCTTCTTTTTTTTTACTCCTAGCACACACACATCTCTGACTTTCTCACGGAAGCGTTCTCACTTTGATTCCCTCACACTTTCCACATCTGTCATCTCCCATGTTTGTCTCCGGCCTTCATTCTGCCTTTTTCTTGTCATCTTTATCACAATCTTATTTTATCCCTTGAATGTTAGTGTAGCACTGGTGTTTATTCTTTGTCCCTTTAGAGTTGTTTCCTTCTCACTTCCTTTTGCACTCAATTAACCCTCTCTTCTCCTTCCTCACTGATTTTAACAGACATCTCCTTCAGTTACTTTATAGCATCTTTTATGACTATTCCAGGAACACATTTAATTATATGGCTCTTAAAAGGATTTAGCATTTTTGTGATCAATACATTTTGCTTCCTGCTTCACTTATTTATAATGTATACCTATGTGGATAAAGCTAATAGTGCATTTTGTTGTTGAGTTAATTCAGCTATACAGCTGGGAATTGGTTGGAATGTATTTGGCCAGACTTGAATCATCAGTGTCATAGTTCAAAAGAATCCTTGGATTGATTGCATACATCCCCACTGCAGGAAAACAGCAGCCAGCTTGAATATAATGAAACATGTGACTGCATCATGTAGGTACATTCATGATGTCAAGAAGCCGGTGCATCATACATGACTGTGCACAGGAAACATTCATTTGTGTGATCTGCAGAATAAGTAATATTTTATAGACTTTGTGTTTTTGTGTGTTGGTCTCATTGATTCAGGCCTCAGTGTTCTATTGTGTGCTTTTTGTCTTGAAAATAAGACTCTTAAGCTCATGAATATTTTCAGTCAAGGCTCTTATCCAGTACAATCACTTCTGAAAATTCTCCAAAATGCATTTGGAAGCGTCTCATGTAGAACACTGTCATCCTGTCCATAATAGCTCTCCTCCCATTCCCCTTTCTTATCTTTTTTTCCCATTCATCTTAATCTTCCTCTGATTGTGGTGACAAGCATACAAGTCAGGCATTATTTTGAATACAATGTATATCAAGATTTTGAAGTGAAATCCCATTAGAGGATGTGGTTAATATTTCATACAGATGCTGCATAACAGTTGAGAGTGCACATGAGCCTGCATTAGCCTCAAGCTAATTCTACCAATCATCACTTACTGTGAACCCCCTGAACATGTAAAACTTAACAAGTACAATAAAAGTCTGCCAGCCAGAAAGCTACTGCTCTTTTCTTGTTCCTATCTATTTCAGTGCCTTATATCCTTACATAACTTTGGAAGAGATGAGGTGACATGAGAAAAACGTGCCGTGGATGAACACAATTCAAAAACCAATGTGTAAATGAAGGGAATAAATGTACAGAAATATGGAACACAAAACAAAGACATAAACAAACATGTTGAAGGAGAGGTGTGGCCACAAGTTAAAACTAACCAACAACAATGGGACCTGATGACCAGAATAAAGTACAGAAGTGTGCAAATGAAACTCTTATTTATATATATGTGATATA
>VUQK01028201.1:2087-18323 GCA_015106715.1 Bujurquina vittata | reverse complement strand
CAGATGACCTGACATTTCACCCTAAAATACTTTGGTATGCAGAGGATTTTACGATAGACTTACTGGCTGCAAGGTGTCCAGGTCCTGTGGCTGCAAAACAAGCCCAAATCATCACTCCTCCACCATCGTGCTTGATGGTTGGTATGGGGTGTTTCTCCTGATATGCTGTGTTTGGCTTTCTCCAAACACGGTGCTGTATATTATGACCAAACATATCCAAATTGGTCTCGTCTGTCCAAAGAAAATTGTTCTAGAAGTCTTGTGGTTTGTTCAGATGCAACTTTGCAAACCTGACTTTTGTTATTATGTACATTTTAGAGAGGAGAGGAGGTTTGCTTTGCTCAGCCCGTCCAAATAAGCTGTACAGTACTTGTTCACTCTGTCATGAACTTTAACATTAAGTCTGAGATATAGCTCTGGTTTTATTTTGGTTTTTTTACAGTTTCTCTGAGCATTGCACAGTCTGATCTTGGGGTACATTTGCTGGCAATTCCACTTCTGAGAATATTGTGGCATTATGTTAACACACACCTGAATGCTCCAGATCAGCAAACTGTCAAAATGTCTGCTTTTATAGAGTTTTTTTTTTTCTATAGACCTTTTAGCTACTTAAGTTTTATGGAAGCAGTAAATGTGTACTTGTTTTTTCATAGGGCTGGATAGTGTGCTATGGAAATTCCCCCCCCCCCACATGACTGTATTATGTATCCAATATAAACAATTTAAATAAGGTACAGTTCAAGTAACAGGAAAATTATTTCAATTTTTTTCCTATTATTAGCATATTCATTATAATAACAATACGTTATTCATAGAGCTGCAGGACATTTAACAAAAAAAATCCCTACACAGCATGATTAAAAAAAATCTTTTGGATCTCTCACTGATTCAAAAAAAAGTCATGCGCAAGTAAATACATTTTAAAAGGCTGTTTACCAATCAAACATTTTACACATGCTGTTATCCCACAACATTAATCACCATTTACCGTGTAGTGGCTCTAAACTCTGTCCAGTTCTGGCCATGCTATTGTCTTTACTTGCTGCCGAGCTTCATTTGTCTCACGGTCCCTGTTCACTTTTGTGTTCCCCTGTTTCTAGGACAGGCTGGTTTGGCACTGTGGTAGAATATGGAGCAGAGAGAAAGATCAGCCGACACAGTATACTGTCAGCCACTGTCAGCGTTGGCGTCCCACAGGGAGTCACACTCAAGATCAAGTACTGGCCATCCACAATATGATCTCACTCTACTGTGTGTCTCACTGCATGATTTTCTTATAAATTGTGCTTACATTTGGGCTTATGTAGGCTGGCACGTGCAAATCAAACATACCTGTTCCCAGTCCATCTGACTGATCAGCTGCTGCCCAGTGCTGTCTTCTATGCCACTGTGGGACCTCTCCTGGTGTACATGGCCATCCACAGGCTGATTGTTATCCCATATACACAAGCACAGAAGGAACAGTGAGTAAATGTCCTCTGCCTCAAACAGCATCTCACGTTGTCCCAGCAGTAGTACTGTATATCTTGTTTCCGGGCTTGTTCTAAAAAATTCTTGATTAATAGAGAATGAACTTTTCTTATTTATCACCCAGTTCTCCATAACGTTTTCTATTTAATGTAAATTTTTTTACACTTAATAAATAGAGTGATTGCCAAACATTGTCCATCAGATAAAGGCAATCAGTTCCCTGATTTGGTCAAAAAAACAACAACAAAAAATGCAGCGTGTCTGTTGCGGGTGTCATTAATACTAGAGGGATTTCTTTCATGCTTACACTGTCATCACAGACGCCTCCAATGTGAGTCCCAGCGGGTGATTGTTGTCTGTCTCTGTGCCTCTCAGAGAGCTGGAGCTGCAGAGGAAGAGCTCTGCCACAGACATCGCCAAGAAGAAGCAGGAGGCAGAGTCTGCTGTGAGTACTCGCATGCTGAAACACAGTTCTCCGTTGTGTGTGGGGGATAATTGATCATTGTTTCTGAGTTCAGCTCTCCTCATTATGAACTCATGACTGAATCTCGCCCGAAAAGCTCGCTACAATCCTATTCTGATTTTGCTCTCTTTCAAACCACCACCTACCCACCCACCCCCACCCCCTTCTCCCTTGGCTCCCCTGCAGGTTCTGCTGATGCAGGAGTCTGTGAGGAGAATCATAGAAGCAGAAGAATCCAAAATGGGTGAGGGTATACACACACACACACACACACACACTCATGCAAACTTATTGCACAGAGTGAAAAGCTGATATTTTTAAGCCTGTAGCCACTCAAAACTTGGTAAAAATCCATATAGTTGAAACACATGTCAAGGTAGCTGCCATACTACACATAATGCACTGTAACTTCAGATCCTGTCTGTCTAACTTCCATCATATACTGTTGTGAAGCATCTATTACGTATATGACTTTTTAGGCCTGATCATCCTGAATGCCTGGTATGGCAAGTTTGTGTCAGACACAAGCCAGAAGCAGGAGAAAGCCAAGGTCATCGATGTGACTGTGCCTCTACAGTGCCTGGTCAAAGATTCCAAACTCATCCTCACCGAGGCCTCTAAGGTGAGTCAAATCAAACAAAAGTATTTCTTTCTGCATCTGATCTGCATGCATGCATTGCTTTCAAACGGTTCCTCTGTGTGCAGTCAGGGTTGCCTGGCTTCTACGACCCCTGTGTAGGAGAAGAGAAGAGCCTAAAATTACTCTACCAGTTCAGAGGTGTTCTGCACCAAGTCATCTCTGCAGACACTGAGCCTCTACGGATACCCAAGCAATGTTAGTATGCAAGGCTTTTAAGAGCAACATTATTTGCAGTTTTGTTCAGCGTTACAGCATGCTCTTGCATCCATGTTTAGATTATTAGTAATTTTTTTTTGTCTTGTCAGCTCACAGAATTGAGTCTGAGTCCTAGAAGCCACTGGTGTAGGAGCAACGGGGGGCAAATGCAGATTAAACACACTGTGTGAAAACAGAAGAACTCAAGAATGGAGGGGGACACATCAAAAATGAGCTGGCTTCTCTCCTCTGGCCTTCTTCTGTTGTGACGTTAGCAAATCCACTCCTCCCTTTTTCCTGTGGGCCAGCTGAATAGAGTCAGCACCAGTTTCCTGCGAGGTGTTGCCCTTTGTGTCCCTACACCTGACAGAGCTGCCCAGATCCCTGCCTGCTGCAGGGGAGAAGACACTGGTCCTACAACATAGATTTATATATGCACTACACAGAGGGACTGACGATCCCTCAGTAACGAGCTAAAAGTACATATCTATTTGAACATGTTTCTTGACATTCATGAAGCCACTGGGGCTGTAATTTACTCCATATAATTGTAGTCTTTTTTCCTTTATGTGTATCACCTTGATAGTATTGATCTAATATTGGTATAGCATAGTCATTGCAATAATTGATGCAAATGTTTCTGGTCACAGGTCACGTCTGGCTAACCCCGAGGCTAGCCACGACTGTGGAATGACTAAACTCGTGGTTTTTAAATTTCTCATTAGCCACTGAGAACATCCTAATTTTTTGTATCGTTTTAGTGACGTTATCTGTTGCTCACTCTGGTGCCGGTCAGCAGGTGTTAACTGGTGCTCCGAACTTATATCTGTGAAGGCTGAGATTTGGAAGAAAGGGGAGGGCTTATATAGGGAGGAAAAGTGAGCGTTCGCCTTTAATGGTAGCGTTCCAACTAAAGAGAGAGAGAAGCTCAAATTCCACACATTGATTTTTAATATCTATTCTAGACTGCAATTTAAAGGCAGAAATTCAACTTGGATTTGATTTGCGTCAGTGTTTATTGATTGACTCGGTGCAGCTGCAGCCAAAACTGAATTTTCTATAAGGACTTTAAATACAGTGAAGGTTATAGTTTGTACTTCTCTGATGTCTGCCTGGAACACATCCAGCAGTAGCAGTAAAATACTGGCATGGATTTGAAGCATGGAAGGAAACTTTTTTGAATTAGGATTATTTTGTAATTGATTGGATGTAAATGGAAGTAGATCAGCACTTTGCCGCATGTAGCTCATTTGCTGCTGATGTGATTGAGTTTAGCAGATTGGGCAATTAAAATCAAGCTCAGCGGATCCCCGTCTGCACATCCAGCTGTCAGGTCTGTAATGGGGCATGCTCTAGATTTGCAAGCTACTTTACAACCCACCTCTACCTTCTGTGCTCTGTCTGACTTGATCATTATGTCTGTTGTCAATAATGCTTGCTATGTTTTGTGATGGGGTCTTGCTGCTGCTCTCCATGCCACTGGGCTTTCCATATATGGGCATGGAAATGTGGGGAGATCCCAGAATAAAGCCACAGTTTCCTTTGACTATAGCTATTCACCGACTGAACCTTAGCCTCAGTAAAACTACACGGCTATATTTTCTGAATTAGGTGTTACAGTGTTTGTTTAGTCGGTACACTGGTTTTGTGCCATATCTTAATTCCTACTACTCTCCCTCAATTTTTCATCAGGAAAAAAAATTCTGAATCCAGTTAAATGACATGCCACTCCTCTGTAGTTGCAGAGGGATCATATTACTATCTTTCAGGTATTAATAAAGCTACTTTCAGCTGATTCTTTATTCACAGGTGGTTACCACAGCAGGTAGCTCTGAATATTTGATTTGACAGATTTTTTTACGCTGTATATTCTTCCTGACACATTCCGCAAGGGATTTGTGTCTCCTCCCAGGATTGAACCAGGGAGCTTTTGCTTGCTAGGCAAATGTGTAAACCACTGCATTATGAAGCCACTTCAGGTGATGAGACATGTGATACGCGTAACTGAGAAACAGGTAGGTGATGTAGCATAAAAGTCCCAAAGATTTTCAGATCAGTTGCACCCTTCAAAGTTCCGGTTTAATTTGATCTTTTCCTTATCCTGATCTATTATTTGTCTCCGTAATCACAACCACGGGCAGATTCTGTAACTACGGTCATTCATTCATGAGTATTTAGGGAAATATAATATTTTGCACAAAATGTACAGTATTTAAAATAAATGACAGAGGCTGTCGTCAGACCTCAAACTGTGGTACACTTTTACTAAACTGGAATTTGCATTAAGAAATATTGACTAATGCAGGTGACTTCATATGGTGTCCTTTTGATTTTGGTTAGTTTATTTCTGTAAATAACCTGCAATTCCAGAAGGTGTGTGTACAGTAGGCTTCAGATAGTTAAAGCATTACGAGGGTTAGGAGACAGTAAGTTTTGGTGTTATGCTAGAGAGAAAGCAGCTGATTTTCAGTTGGGATTACTCTTCCAGCAGCCGTTTTGCACTAACTGTTGTAGTATTTGTCTTATTTTTGCTGTTTTAAGTGTGATGTAAAGTGTTTGACCCAGTCATCTGTCACCTCTGCTCTGGTGCCATCCTGAGGCGTGCAGAAAGACTGCTCCCTGCTGTTACATTCCAACCCATCCTCCAAACTGACTGGTGTTAGTATGTAAATGTTCTGAATGGTCGAGGAGCCTGTTTTCCTGTCTTGTAAAGATAATAAATATGAGTAAAAAAATGTTTAGTATTTGATTACAAGAACATTTCAGGACCACACCCTGCAGTTACAAAAGGCACTGTGAATATCACCCCCCCCCCCAAAAGAAATAATCAAAAATTAGCAGGTTAAAATGGCAACTTTATATTTACAGTAGTTTACAATAGTTTCACAGAAACAGTTTGCACCACAGTACAGACAACGCTTTCTCAGTAAGAGCAATAGAACAACCCGGGATCAGATTAAACAAGCTGTATCACAATGAGCTTTTTTTTTTTTTTTTTTTTTTTTTTTTTTAATTTTTTTTTTTTTTTTTTTTTTAACACTAATGTCTTTAAGACGCATACTCAAATTATGAGCTTGTGCCTGAAGCTGTCTTCAGATTCTCTTCAAGACATGCACGTCCTGAGAAACAGCAAAATGATTTTTAGTTCTTCAAATGTCTTAAAAACATTGCAACTTAGGTGATTGCTGGGTACAAACCAACATTTGTAAATACCAGAAGACGAGAGTGCACAGATGAGTTTTAAGCATTCAAACTCTTGGAAAGTCTCGTGTTCTTTACAAAACCAAACATTCTTTGTCTGTGTTAGTCGTTCCCTGGTCAAGTCTTTGATTCTGCATTGTAAAACCCCATCACGGACAAAACTCCAAGGTTCAGAGTCTAAAACCTGTCACTCTACAGTATGGCTTTTATGTATATATCTATATATTTGTATATATAATATATTCAGAAACATGTAGCCTGCACACACAAGACCAACAGCAGATGGCACATGAATAACAAAGCTTAAAGTTTTTTATCCAAATGGGAGCAAGTTTTAGAGGAATATTTTCCATCAAATTTGCTCCATATGGAACCAAATACTGTTGTGAAAATGTTAGTGGGAAGTGATTACGGACTGAGATCTGTTCTTCTGCTCTGACCTTTCAGAGACAAGCAAACCACCACTACCCACGGTAGGGGTGCACTGATTTGATAATTCTGGGTCAATACAGACATTTAAAATAAAACTTTGGCCTCTTTATTTACATTTATTACGTATTACTCATTTTGAGGCAGGATGACAAATAAATCCTTAAAATTCTAAAAAACAGTTCGACTCTTATTACCTGGCACATGAAAACACAAATGTCTTAGTGAGAGCATGTCTGCCATGGACCATTTCTTATTGTGCGCTACATGGCAGAGGGCAAGTGTAGACAACAGCTCCAATTCTCAACTTTGTGCAGAGTTAAAAGTGTAAAAACAGCTCAGCAAGGCCAACATGAGCCAGTACCGCTGATTTGGCCGATACATCAGTGCATCCGTACATGGTGCTTCGCAAAAAGACGGAAAAACCACAAAGCTTAGTTAAGACGCCTCAAAGCAGCACGTGCATCGCCAACATCCTCGTTCAAACACTCGCGTGCATAATTTCACCTGGACTTTTGAGAGGATTCCCCCACTGACACTATTCCAGTCAAATATAGCTTTTTTTTCCTGTCAGTACTTTAACAAGACTGTAGTTCCTTTATATAAATATATTTGTCTCTGAAAGCTTTGTCAAGAGCATTAGTTAACAAAGGGAAATTTAAAAAGAAAAAAGAAGCATTTATGGACAATCCCACAGCCCAATGCCTTTCGTATGAAAATCATACTGACCAGAGACAACAGGAAACACCTTTACTGAAAACGTTTCTCCAATTTGCCTGCCTTTTTTTTTTTTTTTCCACTGTTACACAACGATTTCTTTATTAGAAACAAAATCTGGTCAGAAATGCTGTTTAAACACTGAGAAACATAAAGTGTGAAAGCTCTGTGTATGACTGAGTAATGTCCTGATTCAGAGGAATATCAGAGTCTGGAAGACAAGTGCTTGGTTCAGCTGTATGGGCCAATAGCCTCAATGATATTCTTTAAAATGTCTTAAGAAAAGCAGAACAACAGATGAAGCAGATGCAGACTCTAGCCTTTTATCTTACATCTTTGTTCTATTGGATTATACCTCAGCTTAATACTATAGCACCATCTGAAGCAATTAACACAAGGCTTAACTTGTTTTAATTTAAATGGTTAATTATGTAACATTAACAGAGGCATCAACAGGAGCGTTTCCATTCGGGACTGCTCGGCGTGGTTTGTGTCGACTCGTGGCAGTTTGACGTTGTTTCCATTAGTAACAGATACAAGTTTGCAGATACCTTCAGATACTTTTTTTGTACCCACTCACCCGAGGTTCTGAGCGATCCATGGCGATACGAAAGTGTAACACAGAAGAACAGCATGTCACTGATTGGCCAGAGGGTGTCGTCACTAGCGCAGTCATATGAGCGACTCCTTCACCAGAATCAATGGGTTTTTAAAACATCACGTGACGTTTTAAAAACCCGACAACCCAAAACTGGAGGCAGGCAAAGCGCGGGTTGAATGCCCAGACGGACAGTTTGCAGCAGTAGTTTTGCAACATGAGAGCCATCTGAAATGCACACACAGCATACATATTAAAACCCCATACTGCCGGGCGAGCGCTGCTGAAGCACCAGTACCTGCTCCTACTAGCCGTGAACAGCTGATTAACACAGAGCCGGAGGTGCTGATCAGAGGAACTTTGAATTACCGTAATAATGCAACCGTTTGTCCTATCAGAAAAATTCAAACGGTTTCTGAAAGCTGAGAAACTGCACTTCATAACCAATATAGGGGATTACTATGGTTTTATTACAAAAATTATGGTAACGGCGGCACTGAGCCGGTTATGACATGATCGGGGGTATGGGGTTATACTTAACAATGATAACTTTCATCCATTAAAACATTGTAGTGGAGACTTATGCACAATGATGATATTAAACTGTCATTAGCTGTTAGCTTGCCTCTATCTAATCCATTATTATGTTTTGAGCCGCATACAAATTATGTCATGAGATTACTGCCGCGCTGTTATATTGACTCCACCCACTCTGTGGTGGTCCTCAATTGTAATGGAAACACAACACAACTGTGGCGAATAGTTGCAATTTGACGCGGCCCGTGCCGAGTAGTCCCGAATGGAAACGCCCCAATAGAGAAATCAAATCCAGTTTGATCAGATCGGAAAGACACACCTGTCTCTATGAAAGAAAGGTCAGATGTATTTAAAAAAAAAAAAAAGAAGAAGTAGTGCAAACCATCTTTCCCACAAATCCCAGCATGCACCATAGTGGGTGGCAGTTGTGAGGATTTTCTCTCTATATGGCAGTTCAAAATGCTTCCAGTGTTCACGAGACACCAAGTCCCAAAAGTAGCAGTTTGCTGCTAGGCTAATGTCATCTACAGACAGACATCCATTCAGTGATTGCCTTACGCACAGAGTCTGTAGGAAGCAGAAACAAACCTTAGTAAATCTAAAATAGCACTCAAACTGTTCTCAAATGGGAAAAGGGCTTAGGATAGGTCCACTAAAATGTTCATAGAAAATATGGGTTCATGGCTGAACCATGAAGGACAGAGACTGAAGGGTGCAAGACCTGAATTTGAGAAGGGGCCAGTCCAGTGGAGGGAAAGTAGGAGCAGTAGGGGTCAGGATTCACCTGGGGTCAGTCTAGCATGTGTTTGCGTGTGCCTACACGTGAGCGGTGGGAGCGTCGAGCGTCCGGGGCTCCGTCTGTTTCTCTGCAGCTCTGGCACACATATGTCTCTGGAACGTGGCTCTTGCGGATCTTAGCACATGACAGGTGGATCCAGGTGTTGCACTTGTTACATTCGATCATGGCGCGGCCTGCAAAGGGCTTCATACAGAAACATGTCACCAGGTCCCACGAGTCATCATCTGAGAAGAAAGGAGACAGAATACACTAATAACACAATGTAACAACTTAAAAAAATTGTTCCCAGTTGTTAAATGTGTTTTCCTAATTGTTTTTGCCTTAAATGAATAGAAAAAAAGTTAATATTCCCTGTAAACATTGCTTTTGTGGTCAGCACAAGTGATATTTTGAAATTTATCTGTTTTTAAAAGATATTCGCGATATTTCAAGAGACTTCAAGAAGCTTCTAGAATTGTGAGAACTATCAAGAAGTTTCTAGAACTGTCCAGAATTATGTAGAACTTTCTGTGACTGTACAGAATTATACATAGCTTGTACATACACTTGTACAGACACTTCACCCCACACCCACTACAGGAGGAGCTTAGGAAGGACCACTACTTTCAAATGTATATATTGTTAGTTATTCTGGTACCGGGTGATCAGTCTTGCTCCACGGAATTCTCAGTACACTCTTGTACTTTGATACCGCATGGAATAAAGATTGGCCATTTTTATCAAGTTTGGAGAGACGTCCTTTTTCCTAACAGTACACAGCAACTCAGTCAATTTAGATGGCATCAAGAGGTTGCATACATCCAGCAAACACATTTTGCTACATACGTGGCCAATTGTGGCCAAGGTACTGATGCCACCCATCAAGTTGGGGCTCCTAAAACGATTTTCAGGGCTCTAGATAAGGGGTCGAGAGCTTTCAATTACCTCCAAGATCCTTTCCCTAAGCTGTCTGAAGCAAAGATCAAAGCCGGTGTCTTCATCGGACCACAAATCAACAAGATCATAGAGTGCAGTGAATTTCCCAAGAAGCTGAATAGGAAGGAGAGAATGGCTTGAAACAGTTTCGTCGCAGTGGTTCACGGCTTCCTAGGCAATCATAAAGATGAAAACTATGCACAACTTGTTCAGACTCTTGATAAAGAACTATGCTGCAATTGGCTGCAGGATTTTACTCAAAATCCAAATCCTTGATGCTCATCTCGATAAGTTCAAAGAGAACATGGGAGCTTATTCAGAGGAGCAAGGCGAGCACTTTCACCAGGACATTATGAACTATGAACACCGTTACCAAGGACAATATAACAAGAACATGATGGGCGACTATATTTGGGGATTGATTCGTTAAAGGGATTTGCAGTACAGTCGTAAATCTCGGAAAACCACACACTTCTGACAGTTTTTGGTAATCTGTGTAAAATTGCAATGCATATAGTGTTCTTAGCATGACTGCATGAATGAGAAGATGTGAAATCGACTTTTTCCTATAGTGAAAATGCATAACTTTCGTTGCTGTGATCACAGAAGCGAAGTTTATGATGAATGTAAGCAATTTTGCATTTGTTTTAGACATAAGCAATTGGAATATAACACTAAAAGGCTGGGAACAGAAATTGTGTTACATTTAAGCATTTGTGACCCTGAAATCTTACCAGAGTCAACCATTATATCCTCATCTTCTCCTGAGCCATCTTCGTCTCTGAACACCACCTGCTTGCCCTGGCGGAATACCGTTCTGTTTCCTGAAAAGCCCTCCACCTTCTGTATCTTTACCACCCCTTCCTCAAGGTCTCGATCATCCCAGTATCGACGGTCTTCCTTGGGTTCCTCTTTGCAAGGGGATGGGCTAGGCAGGCACTGGGGGTGGAGGGGAATGCTGATGTCATCTTCTGGCTCTTCTTTGATTGTTCGGCCGCCAAAGGAAAGTGGGCACTGCAGCTCTGGGACTGCTGAGTGAGCTCCATGTTCCTCACCAGACTGATGCTCCCTCTCCTCCCTCTCCTTCCTCCTCTTCTTCTTCTTCTTCAGCTTGTCAGCTTTCCTGCGATCGTCTGGATGCAGGGTAGTGATTGTGTGCTGCAGAGGAGAAATTTGACAGGCACTGGAAAATTACCACAAAATATTTAACTGGTCTGGTTTAATGTGTGACATTAGTTGAGCTTACATCTTTCTTGGTGTGGCTGGAAAACGTGGGCCCTGGCTGTGGACGTTTCCTGCTCCTGTCCTGAGGGCCCTTCAGGGGGCGTTGGGGGCAGGAAGGTGCTGGTCCTGGGGTCCAACCATCACTGTCAGCTGTGCTGCCTGTACTGTTGGGAGGGCTTGAGCTACTGCGCAGCGGAGAGTCCTATGATAATAAATGGAAATGCAGTTAGCGATTAACAGGTTAAAATTGAAAAAAGGTCTGACAGGTCTCTAGCAATTATATGACCAGAAAAATAAATCACTGAAAGAAAAGTGAACAAGTCACCTGTCTCTTAAGGTGAACAAAAGGAAACAAATTCCTCCATTGTTAGTTCTGACAAATGAAACTACACTTAAACTGAAAAAAGGAATGTCACACTTTATTCTGGTTTCACAGAAAACAACACTAAAGACAATGTTCTGCATTAGTTCCAGCAGTGGAGAGTAACAGAACACATTTGATGCTATCAAGGGTGTGTGTGTCACTTCACAGGAACATCCACCACCTGGTGCTTCTTATCTAAGGGAGCCTAACTCAGGGACAACAACAAAACAACATTGTGTAATGAAAGTTACACTGTTATCAAAGGATGCAGCACTGCATCCTTTGATAACAGGAGAGAGCTTTTATGGTCTGGGCAGTGGAAGTGTATGTTTTTAAAAGCTATAATTAGACTGAAATTGATTTTTTTTCAACAATTTAAATGCATAGAAATGTCATGAATGGAGACACGAATGAATGACTAACATGACCATGGTTACTTTCCTTACAACAGAAAGTTCAGTTAACCTAGCAAACAAGTAGAAGTGCAGGTGTATATATGGGGAAAAACAAAAAGTTAAAATTAGACACAAGTAAAGGACACCCATGCTTTAAGTCAAGAGTCCATGTAAATGGGAAAAAACCCAAAAAACACCTAATTTAAGTTACTGTGTATAAAAATAAAAATAAAACAAGCCCCACCCCAGAGAACTACAGAGCCAAAAGAATCGGTTGAAGATAATCTCGCTGTCTGCCCATCTCCTCCCTGATACCCAGGACACAAGATTAGCAGAAAAAAAACAGTCTTGTCCAATTAGATAAGTTGATAAAAATTTAAATATGTGATCGACAGAAAACTAGCAGTTTCATTTAGCCCTTTGAAACCCAACAAATACCAAAGGTTTAGATTGCTTCAAGTCAATTCACAGCAGATATGCAACATCATCTTTAACTGATCCAAACCTCTTTGTCAAGTAAAAGCTTGGGTTTTAATCCTGATCACCCTTTTAAAGCCATCATTATTTTCTTTTTCATCAGATGGCCATCGTGACTGGCTTTGTTTGATTCTTGATTATTTACAGTGTTCACAAGTTCACCGCCAATATTTGGAGTCCCTGTGGATTTTAGGGCTTTCCCCCTCTATTCGTGAAGATTAGATATTTTACAAAGTTTGTTTACATGCGTAAACATAACGCAAAACAGATATTGTTCCTGATTTAGACATTCAATCACTTAAAAAAAAAGACGACACAGTCGCTAAAATGAAGATGAGTGCACAGGTACTGACCGCTTGGTTTCCTTACCTCTTGGGGGTATGGGATGTAACCGGCATATGCCAGAACAAAAGTGCAAAACTTGTTAAAATCCTCCACTGTCCTCCTCCTCCTGTACGGCGGACTGAAACCCTGAAACACAGTCACATTGCCGAAGCATTAGCTGCATTAAACCTGCACATCCAGACATGGCGTTGACATGAACAAGTGATCGCCACACATCCTCTTACTCTGCACAGTGCCACACTCGTATGACAGAAATAAGAGGGTGACTGACACAGGCGAAAGTTTGATTCACTGCGCGCACACACAGACACACACACAGAATTATCTCTGGACATGCGAGTGAACCTTCCTGCCATTCCCCACCGACGAACCCAACTAAAAAAACGACAGCTAGTGTTAGCTCGGTCGGCTAGCGGTAGACCACAAATAACTCACTGGCTGTTGCTAAAGCGCTAGTGCAACTACACTTCAAATAATGGGCAAAACAAGGAATCCGCGCGGTGATACGCATTACAGACTGTCAGCGGGTCACAGAGTGCAACAAAAGCATCAACATCCACCAGCTGTTCACTGACGAAAAATCCAGATAGCGTGAATATGATGGTTAGTCAGCTAGCATTAATGTTAGCATGCTCCGTAATGATGATGGAATGTTTTATTCTCGATGAAGCGCACAGCAGGCTAGCTCTTAGGTTTCATCAAGAACCGTCTGAAGTGGCTTTAATGGCTCAGTCTCACGAGCAATGCCAAGTTTTATTACAGGAAGCTGACAACTTGCTCTAATACTGTCGGAATGCTTAGTGTGTGTAACTTGTCTAATTTCTGCTCTGGCTAACATTATATGTCAACATTGGGGCTGCAAGCTAGCGCTAACTAAATGGCAGCTGCTAGTTGGCAGTGACAACCTCAAACAAGTTGACGTTTGCTAACATTGCTAGCCGTGACTGCAAACTATTCACTGTCAAACACCATAAAACACTCACCTCCGACTGAAATGCATGGGATGCCGATGGGTTAATGTCACCCATCTTCACCGAGTAGCCGACAACCTGACGGTTTTGTTGATAATCTGGCCGGCTACAGAAGCGGGAAGCCCGATGGGACCGTAAACACTGAAGTTGTTTAGCTTTTGCTTGCTAGACAGCTAACGGGATGCTAAAACTCGAAGCAACAGTGTTAACTCAGTTTTCCGTCAGGGGCAACGGGAACATTGCTTGGACCTGCGCCCACAAACGACAGTCCGATCTGCTCAAAGTTGTAAAACGTGATCACCGAATATTAGCAAACGGTACTACTATGTTTCCATCGAGCTGTCCGGTAATTTCTCCATTTGATCCACTTAACTGAGTGCTCGTTTGGGGGGGGGGTGGTGGGGGGGGGAGCGGTTCACTTCGGCTGTCACCAGCTGCCCCCCCCCCCCGCTTCTTCTACATCAACATTATTTCTTTAACCAAGTGAAATCGGACATTAGCGCCATCTTTTGACCTGGAGTGTGAAGGGACCCAAATAGGCTCTCTTAAAAAAATCCCATATACACATTTTAACAAATTCTCAGTTTTGCAAAATATGGACACAAACTTTTTCCCTCTTTCCTGCTAATCTTAAAATTGCACATAACATCAATTAAAAAACAAACACTGTCTTGTCTGGCAGCTTTTGTAATCAAAATTATGATCTGAATGCGCTGTTGCGCCAAACATACACTAAATTGACAAAGGTCCACGTAAAATGACAGAGTGGGGTCAGCGGATGCTGAGGTACATAGTGTGCAGAGGCACCTGAAAAAAAATACACATAAAAAAACACAGCTACACAAACCAATGATCTTGTTGTGTTGTATGTGTGCGTGCATGTGTGAGTGAGTGAGTAAGAGAGTGTGAATATCTGTGTCTTTGTCACAAAATGTACTTAATAATGAGGGTGGGAAGCTACAGCAATGCCCCCCGGAAGCTGGGGACAGATGGAGAAAGATCCTTGACACCCGGGCTGTCCGCAGCCCCCCTAAGAGCACTGAAGATCCAAGAACACATTCTGATGACAGCCGCATGCCCACCCCAGCAGAAGCAGGGAGGCCCCAGATAGAACATAACATGACATTGAAGAACACACACTGGCTGTCTCTTTGTGCGCACAAAATCATGTTTGTGTGCACAAAGAGGGGGAATGTAAAAACAGAGAAATTCAAAATGACCAGTTTATACACTCAGCATTTAGATCCACGAGTCTTTAGATAATTATACGTCTTTTTTTTTTCAATTATGCCTCTGTATTGCATCACAGTGGATTTTAAATCAAACCATCAATATGTAATTGAAGTACAGAATTTCAGCTTTAAATCAAGGGAGTTAGCGATACTGCATAAGCAGTTTAGGTATTACAGCCATTTTTCTATATAATCTCTGATTTTTGGAGGCTCAGAACTAATTGGGGAATATCAACAAGCAGTTTCATATCTAAGTGAATGACAATTTAATGACAAACTGAACAGATACAAAATCTGGAGTTGATGCCAGATTTTAGAATGATTGGTATCTTCACTGGAACTCTCAGTAAGAGGTCTAAAGACAGGTTGATGTAAGTAAAGGGTGCCATCATTAGGCTAAAATACCAAAAATAAGCCAATCAGAGAGACAGCAAAAACTTTGGGAGTGGCAAAAATGTCAATCTGGTACATTCTTAAAAAGAAGGAATCTTTAAGGAGGAAGGGATATCATTGTCAAGGACTGAAACCCTAAACATTAGCTGCAATAAACTGGTACAGCCAGACATGATGCTGATGTGAACAACAAGTTATTGCCGCACATGTTCTACTCTGCTCAGTGCCACAATTTTCCACAAACACCCCTATCAATGGAAATCCAGAGGCTTTACAGCAAAGCACAAAGCACTGTTTGCACCCACAACAAGGCTGGATTAGAATTTGTCATAAAACATCTAAAACATGCCTGCACAGTTCTGGAAGAAAAATCTTTGGACAGATGAAACCAAGAAGCATACCACATTATCTGTGAAACATGGTGGAAGCCAGTGGAACTTGGCCACTGGTGTTTCTTGATGATGTGACTGCTGATAAGAAGCAGGAGGATGAATTGTGAAGTGTACAGGGCTGTACTGTTCAGATTCATTTAGATAGTGCAAAACTGATTGGACAGCACTTTACATTGCACATGGATAATGACCCAACACAAACTACAAAAGTAACCTAAGAGTTTCTCAAAGCGAAGAAATTGGATATTTTTCGATCCCAAACATAATCTTAGCCCAAATAGAGCAGTTTTTCATTACTGAAGACAAAGCTGAAGGTGGTAGTTTTAAAGGACCAGTGGAGCATCTTAAGGAGGAAACACAGCATTTGTTGATGCATTACATGGGTTTGAGACTTCAGACAGTCACTGAATGCCCATTACTTTTGATCCTCTGAAAATGGATGACTGTTCATAAATGGCTTTCATTTCTAAACAGATTGT
>VUQK01028198.1:7366-22728 GCA_015106715.1 Bujurquina vittata | reverse complement strand
CTCCCCCCTCCTCCCCACCCCCCTCCCTTTACCAAAAAAAAAAAAAAAAGGAAGGGGGTTTTGTAAAAAAAAAAAAAAAAAAAAAAGAGAGAGAGAGAGAGACAGAGAGAGAGAGCTTTAATGACAGCCATCCTACGTTTTTACCCGAGCCTTATATGAATTTGCTCAAACGGGTTTCCTGGAGCAGTCATGCGACACCGAGCAGATTAGAGCTTCAATCCGGATAAAGGGGGCCTTTTATATACAAATCAACTTCAAATCACTTTTTAAGCCACTTAGATATACACACCAAGGCAGAATGCTAATGCACTTTTCATTGCTGCAGCTTAGGGAATGGAAGGAGATTAGATGAATTGGTGTCACTAAGCGAACCGTGTTCGAGGGGGGTTTTAACTTAATTTTATGAAAGTAGCACACAAGCACCTTTCGCTCCCAGCAGCAATATTATGCTTAATTTGGATCAATATACTGATTATTCGTGTCCACACAGAAGGCCTGGGCAGCGGGATTCATATACTTAATAGTGACTATTGAAAATAAATGTAATAAATAAGTGGGATGGTTGTCTTCCATTAAGTGTTTGAGTCTATCCATTTATTTTGAATTTCTACTAATTATCATTCGTCATTAGGTTTTTGGTAGAGCACGCGATCACACAACATTGTAAATAACTGTTACTTAGGCCATTTGTGCATATAAGCTTTTTACGTTGAAATAAAGACTTTAAATTGACGAAGTGAAGTTGTTTCAAGCACAACAATGAGGCACAGCCGCTTTGGTGGAGGTGGGAGGAAGGGGGGAGCGCATGACTTAAAAACAGTATTGTTGGAGGGTCTGTTAGCGGAGCCGCCTGCCTGCTGCTGCCTCCCTGTCGTACAGTGGAACCAGAAGCTCTACCCTCCCCCTTCATTATTTAAAATAAGTGACCTCTTTATGAACAAAATCTTATTTGACTTTTCATATTTCATTTTACCGAGGCTGTCTTTGTTCTCCCCGAAGATGTGGGTTCATGTTACCTATTCCCTCGACGCACCAACAAAGAGCAGGGATAAGTACATGCATATATATATATATATACATATATTTAACCTTGTAAAGATGGTTATTGGATCCAGTATTTTGATTACCTACTTAACTCGAGATCCCTGTCCCGCAGTGCTTGGAAAGTGCTTGTGCGTAAAAGTTTGGAGACGTCATTTTACGCTTGAATGAATGATCACCTTATCAAATAATTAAAGTATCAACTGGTGATCCAACTCTCATACTGGCCAATATTTTGCAAACAGCCGCCTGTAGAGGCATCTACTCCCCTCCCCTCTTCCCCCCACCCCCCCACCCCCTTCACTTTATTCTCTCCTCCGACCTCCTCTGTTCTCCGTCTTCACTCCTCGGTCGTTTGGCGGGGCATCGATAATACTGCAGTCATCGTCTTTTCGATTTTCTTATTCAACACGGGACCTTATTACTAGTGTTTTAATGTCACGTCGCGAAAGACGCTCAACAAAATGGAGCTATCAAACAGACTCCGTTGGGACCAATTCCTGATTTTGGCAGCAGCACTTATGTCACCTGCGTTAACGTAAGTGCACTTGCGAGCGCCGGGAGAGTTGCGGACTGTGGCTACATGCGATTCGGCGAGAAGTTCTGCACATACTTTACTATTTAAATGATTATTTGACCGATTTAGTTAAAAACGAATTATCAGTCATTATATTTCACGGTCTGATTTCGTGTAAAATTACAATTAAAAAAGTGTAATCAGTGTTAATTGATTGGTTTAGCATTTAACAGGTTTAAATTATTCCAGAATAATTTTACTTCAATCTCGTTATTTCTTTATAAGATGCATTTGGCCATTGAATCTGTTTTTGATGCTTCTCAGCTGGATAATCTGTTCAGAATTATCTTTTCCCTCCTTTAAGCAACTTAGTCTGGAGCAGAAACAGTGTAGCAAATACTTTTGGGTACATTTTATTGCTAGGTGTAGTTCCCATAAAGAAGACAATTATATCATATCTCTCTTAAAATTTTACTGGTTTTGTATTTTCTGAACACCCTCCTACTGCCTCATACTTCTCTGGGCTTGACTAATGAACTGTTGACCATCGTTGATGAAAACCCCCCACCATCTCACTCCCCTACTCTCTCCCATTCTCCCTGCAGGGTGCTGTGTAATGATATCCTCAGCCTGAAGGTGGCAGGAGATCCAGTGCTAACCCCTAACTCTGTGTGCCTCAGGCTGGCAGGCCTCAGTAAACGTCAGATGCGGATGTGTGTGAGGAACCCTGATGTGACAGCATCTGCTCTGCAGGGCATCCAGGTGGCCATCCACGAATGCCAGCACCAGCTCCGGGACCAGCGCTGGAACTGCTCCTTGCTGGAGGGCTTTGGCAAACTGCCCCACCACAACACCATCCTCAATAGGGGTGAGAGTCTTAGGCAAACCAATGATAGTCAGTATGTGACCCTGGGGTTTATGGGAGAAAGGTCTGTATATTAGAATACAGATTGTTCTGTATGCAGGTGAATGACATTTTTAGAGCTACACTCTTTGCCATTTTCAACCCTCTGAGTGTTCCTCTTGCTTCTAGGTTTTCGCGAGAGTGCCTTCTCTCTGGCCTTGCTGGCGGCGGGTGTGGCTCACTCTGTGGCCTCGGCTTGCAGCATGGGCAAGTTGCGGGGGTGTGGCTGTGAGGCCAAGCGTCGCCAGGACGATGACAAGATCCGGCTGAAACTCACCCAGCTGCAGCTGCAGACGCTTCAGAAGGGTGGGGCAGGCATTGACTTAACACGGTCATTACCCTCAGAGCTAAATGGTCATCATGGCAGCCTGCCCACTAACCTGCTCTCAACCCACCCCTCGGCCCTTCTCAAGCCCTTACCGGATGAACTAAGCTCTATGCAAGACACCTGGGAGTGGGGGGGGTGCAGTCACGACATCCGCTTCGGGGACCGTTTCTCCAGGGACTGGCTCGACTCCCGCGGGTCTCCAAGAGATATCCACGCTCGCATGAGGATACACAACAACCGTGTGGGACGACAGGTGAGTAACGTGCTTTTCAGATGATCGGAGAGCAGGCTCACTCGTTATCATTGTGGTTGTTGTTGCAGTTTGCTTACAGTGTTTTTCTTTACACAGATAGTGACTGACAACATGACAAGGAAGTGCAAATGTCACGGCACATCAGGGAGCTGTCAGTTTAAGACGTGCTGGCATGTGTCTCCAGAGTTCCGGGTCGTGGGTTCTTTACTCAAAGAAAAGTTCCTGACAGCCATTTTTGTCAACTCTCAGAACAAGAACAATGGGGTTTTCAACCCTCGGACAGAAAACGGCGCCAGCGGAAACACGGGGGGACTCAACGGAGGGCGTCGTCGAAGCATGTCCAGAGAGCTGGTGTACTTTGAGAAATCTCCTGATTTCTGTGAGCATGATGCGTCCATAGACTCTCCGGGTACACACGGACGCATCTGCAACAAAACTAGCTACAGCACAGACAGCTGCAGCTCACTGTGCTGTGGCCGTGGGCACAACATCCTGAAACAGACGCGCAGCGAGCGCTGCAATTGCCGATTTCACTGGTGTTGCTACGTGCTGTGCGAGGAGTGTCGTCACACAGAGTGGGTCAATGTGTGCAAGTAGACGCCAGCCCCCGCCCCCCAACCCCGGTTCGAGTGGCTCTTACCCATCCAGGACTCAAGATGGCGAGCCCGTCCCTTCTCCCGCTCCTGTTGTTCAAGCATTTGTTTTTGCTTCTTGTGTAACTCCCAGAGAATCTGTTTATCCATCCCCACCCCCTTTTTTAGTCCATCATCTGGGATCTATTTTCTTTTTGTAGATGCTGTTATTCTCAAAATGCCAAGTCAGAGATTGAAGAGGTGACTCATGTCATTTGTCTTCCCATGGTCTGTTTAGACGCTGGCCTTTCAGCCATGAAAATGGCCTATACTTCATTGTTTCTGTCTCACAAAAAAAAGAGGAGCAACAGCGGAGGAGCATCAATATCAGTGTCTACATGCAGACTCGTCTTATTGTACAGTAACAGTTTATTTTAATGTGTATGTCTATATTTGTAAATGTATTATTAATAATATTATTATTGTGTTAGAGCTTGTCTTTTTCATTTCAGTGAATGACAGATTGATGGTGGCCATGTGGTTCAGGATTGGTGACCCACTGCACTTAGAGAACAGTCTAATTTTTTCCAGTTGCACCACTCATGTGTGGCTCTGAAACGTACTAATTTGGGAATCTGTCTCAGAATATTTCCAGACAAGAATTTTTACTGATAGAAGAAGAAATGACAGATGAATTTCAAAAGTGCTAATGAATTTGACAGAGTGATTTCTCACATGCAGGACTTTCAGAAGCTCCTCCAAGCTTGTTTACTTGCAAAACTCAAGATGTGAATCTGGAAGTGACATCAGTTTTGGAAACAAATGCGGCCCTTCAAGTCTCTAGATTGTGTGACTAATCATTCAGATTTATATATTTATATAACAGTAACAATAGTAATTACTTCATGAGAATGGTTGCTAGTGGTGGTGTTTTTTTATGAATCTGTATCATTACTGTGGCAGAAAAATGCTTTCTCTTGGTGTAACTGTACTGTGATTTGTGTCACTTTCCTATGAAATTGTGACTGGGCTCTTGATATTTCGTGCTTGCTTTTGTCCATTTCATCAGTCTGAGCACTCCTTAGATTCTTCCCACATGTACTACATGTCAAAGTGAGAGATGGACCTACTTTAGTCCTGAAATGACGCTGAAGGGTGTGTGTATGTTTAAATGTGTGTGTGTCTGTTGCTGTGCAAATGGGGGGTAAGCTCTATGCACTACAGAATTGGGAGGTGAGAGCCTTTTTTTTATGGCCGCTTCATGCTGAGAGAAGGACTTTTTATGGCTGCAGGATATTGTTTCCTTAAAGTATGACTTTTATTACTGGAGAGAAGCATCAAGAGAGCAGAGAATGGGGGTGATTATACCAGTCTTTGCTGTGCGAGCATCTAAGGGGATCATCTGTCCAGAGTTCATAGCCAAGGAAGGGACTTGCTGAACCACGTGCTTTTGGGACGCTGTATCCCTGTTACCTGGGAGACAGACTACACAAATATAAACATACCCACATAAATACATGCATGCGTTTACGTACAGACACATAGGAACGCTGGCACCGATGCACAACCAAAAACATGCATGTTGGTGTGCAAAAATGAACTGTAGATTTAACAAAATGCTCCTGTCGCCACTAGACTTGATTTATGATAGCAGCATTCCTCGATATCTTAGATAATCCAAACTGTCTCCATGCTTGGCCTGCTGGGAAAAGCTTTTTGCCACATAGGATTTAATGCCAATTAAGTCTTGTTTGCATGGACTTTGGTAAATATCCCTGAACTCTCAAGGAATGACAGTGCCAGTGGCTGAATTGAGCACTTTATCTTTTTGGTATTTAGAGAAGGAGTAAAAAAAGGAGACAGTGAGAGGTATGGAATGATAAGGGACTGGATTTCTGGTTTGGATTTCTTCATTCCTTTATCATTTCACCCTGGAGCTGCTGCAAAAGGGAATTTCCTGTCACTGTTCGTAACCATGTGTGAGACAGAGGTTGGTGGATGGCCTGTGATTGCTTTTTCTCTCTGTTTCTCTTACTCATTTCACCCCTTTTTCTTCCCTTCCTCATTCTCCCCTTCATCATTGCAGACAGAGACACATGCATAGCAACACATTGACTGCCCCCCTTAGTAATGACATCCAGACTGGGCTGAAATTAAAGAGGGGCAAGTAGACCGAGGAAGTAAGGAGAGATAAAAGTTACCCACTTTGACTGACAGCATGATTATATGTATAAATAAGGCGATTTAGCGTATTTAGTTGGATATGAAGATAGGGAGATAGATCCATATTCAACGTACAGCAGAGATCCAGAAGCAAAGGACAAGTGGAGTATGGCGAAGTGGGGTGAATAAAGTGTACTCTGTATAAATATATGCCTCAAAACATCTGCTTCTCAACTCCCCTTTCATTTTTGATGTGGGACAGGCAGAGGAGAGCGGGAGAGAAAACACAAGGAGGCAGCTACCCAGAACATCAAAGCCCCTGCCCTCAACGTGCAGGCCCTCATTAGTTCAGCTAGCAGAACCAACGAGACTTGTGATTGTGTTTGCTGGGGTGCACGCTGGCAGACACTTCAGAGGAAAGGCTCCTTTAAGTCATAACTCCCCACCCTACCTCTCCTGCCACCACCCGGGCCCGCTGTAACCCCCCTGTAACCCTCTCCAAACTCCCTGCGCACACAAACTCATGCATGCTCACCCCACCATCCACTCCACCCCATAATCTGGTCTGCAGCTGCAAACATCTGCTCCCCTCTTTATTCCGCTCTGCCTCCACCGCTGAATTGATAAACACATCTATTACTGGACCACTGACTGACATGCAGCAAGGAGGAGGAAAGAGGCAAATGTTGGACTCACCTTTGGCTGTAGGGCTGGTTTGAAGGAGTGTCATTTATTCTCAGGGGATTCTTTTTTAAACAGCCATTTTTTCATGTCGCCTGAAAATAACATAAATGCAGGGATACAGAGTCACAGTTTGAAATACTTCTTTTTCTCTTTTTTAGTTATAAAAAAACCTTTCTTTTCATTTCAAAGTGCAGTAATGTTTACAAGTGTGCAAACCATAAGAGGAAAGAAATAAGTAATTACCCCCAGCTTTGGTTTTTATTTAACTTCACTCAAAGTATTTTTTAGTTTATTTTAAAGATATGGCAGCAGAAGAACAAAAACAGAGCATCTCATAAGTATGGGGGAGTTTGGACTTACACACATGCATGAAACAATCCAATAAATTAGCACAGGCATCAAAAAGATGACACACACATACAAAATGAGAAATTAATATAGATGAATACTTGCTATTTTTAAAGAAAATAATACTCAAGGCTAAACCAACTACATTCAGTCTATGTTTTTGTCCCCTCCTGTCACCTCATTATCTGTGAAACACAGAGCGCTACTGCCAGGAAGTATCTCTTGGCATCCTGTTACAGTCAAGCCATTTACTTATTCATTAAGATGATTCCTGTGTTAATTATTCAAGCGTGCGTGCCTGCAGGGACTCATTTAAAAATGGTTTGGGTCCCTATGACAGCACAAAATGTGTATGTCATATGTGAGATTGCATTAGCATATGCATTTAATAGCCACAACAGAAAAAAGAAAGCTACAGCTTTCATGCAATAACTTTTCTGAGCTGGAGAACAGTCGCCCTCAAACACCAGTGCTTCTGGCTTTTCACAAGTCATCAGGCGATGAGAGGTGGCAATCCAAATACCGCGAGAACGCACAGCTTCACTGCCGCAGCTCATCGCGAGACTATCATCCAGTCCTTCGCCTGAATCCAGCTGGTATCCTTCCTGCCATTGACGGGTAAGTGTGAATGAGATGCAAATGGTGAAAATGCGTAAAGATGTATGCAACTACTAAAGGTGACCGCGGCTTATTTGTCGCCGCTTTAATTGCCTTTAAATGGTCGGAGGGGAAATAAACGACCCTTAATCTACGACATAAGGCCGACTGGTGCGTTTGTCGTGACTGTAAGAGGGGATTATAGCACGCAAATTGACCCGGAGATTTTTATCTTTTAAATTAAATACCGGCGATATGAACTGGTATAACAGCTAGCAGACTATGTCCGAGAAAAACTTAGGATATCGAGGCAAAAGAAACGTGATTTGGGTTCAGATTCGTCTGCTTCTTCGACTGCAGCACCCGCTGTCTTCGCCTCGCATTATGACAGATGTGTGTGGATGTGCGGCCACTGCAACTGCGCTACGCTACGCTAGCACCTACTGCCTGTGCATTGGATAGAAATGAATGGAAACATAGCCGGTCAGAGCTAAATTGGCCAGTCATTAAAATGCACAAGAGGGATACTTCACTGATACACAGAAGACCCCCCACCCCGCCCCCTTTCCAGTTTGAATACCCCTCTAAAAACCAATGCGACCCATGCAGTATATGTTAGCACAAGTTAACAGCAAGGTTGGCCTGTAAAGGGCCATTGCCATGAAGGGCCACAGAAGATACAAAGCCTCTCCCTCCTCCCTCAGCCCTGCACGCTGTTTGCACCATAGACAGCCTTAGGTTATGTGTCATATAACGTAATGTGAAATGAATGTTACACTGGCATTTCTTCAGTTGCCTGAAAAAAGGTGGTTACTCAGCACCACATGAAAGCTGAGCCACATAACAGAGCTCCAGCATGGCCGCCTCTTTTCCCGTGAGCTGTCACTGTAAAGGAGCAGCCTCTGAATCAGGTCAGCAGCCTGCCGAGGTGTGAAGTATACATTTACCGGCTTTCCTCTAAGGGGGCACGCCAGCAAGCCGTAAGGGAGGTGCCAATGCTGAGAAGTGCTTTTGAGCAGCTACTGTCACACCACATGGTTTTTGTGTGTGCATGTATGTGTGTGCGTGTGTGTGTGGTTTCATCTCTCTAAATGTGGCTCACGGTTTTGTATGGCTGCTTTGTTGCTGTGTATAGCAACAGTCATCATGGGAAACATCTTTGGGAACCTGTTGAAGAGCCTGATAGGCAAGAAGGAGATGAGGATTCTTATGGTGGGACTGGACGCTGCCGGAAAAACCACCATCCTGTACAAGCTGAAGTTGGGAGAGATCGTCACTACCATCCCCACAATCGGTCGGTGACTGTCAGCCTTAAAATAAAAACATCTGTCTTAGAGATTATCCATCTTGTATGAGTCATTTTTGATTTGCTCTCTTTTCCTTTTTTCCAGGTTTCAACGTAGAGACGGTGGAATACAAGAACATCAGTTTCACTGTGTGGGACGTTGGTGGCCAGGACAAGATCCGTCCCCTTTGGAGACACTACTTCCAGAACACCCAGGGTGAGACACACCAGCAGCATATTAGGTGAAAGACCAGCCAGCATGGTTAGAGTTAAAAAGACCTCTCCAGTCATGCTGCAGATCCTGAAGCACACACTCGCCCCCAGGACCTGAGGACATATCTGACTAATGCTTTAGATGATGTCATTTGCATACAAGCTCCAACTGTTTCAAATTATCATCATCTTAGTCACGTTGAAATCCTGGACAATGGTTAAACATGCGTTAACAATATGCTTTTCTAACAATATGATCTTAACATATTGCTGCTGATAGTTTTGTTTGGTTTAACCTTATTTCTACAGGTTTGATCTTTGTGGTGGACAGCAATGACCGTGAGCGGGTCAACGAAGCTCGAGAGGAACTGATGAGGATGCTGGCTGAAGATGAGCTGAGGGATGCTGTTCTTCTGGTCTTTGCCAACAAGCAGGTATACATCACAGTACATTTCCTCCTGTGCATTGCCTGCTTTCTCCTCCATTTACACCTCTTGCCTGCTTTATCAACTTCCTGAGTGGCATTGTCTACCCTGTGATTTTGTTCAGGACCTGCCCAATGCCATGAACGCTGCAGAGATCACGGACAAGCTGGGCCTGCACTCCTTACGTCACCGTAACTGGTACATTCAAGCCACCTGTGCCACCAGTGGGGACGGCCTGTACGAGGGCCTGGACTGGCTGGCCAATCAGCTGAAGAACAAAAAGTGAAGGGCCTGGTCAGTATAGTGGGGAAGAGCCTGGGTGCCAGCTCCAGGTTTTGGTTGTAGTGGATCCATTGTGTTTACATAGAGAGGAAAAATGCTGAAAAGCTCCCAGGGGGTGACTCTAAGTGGCTTTCTCCCCCCCGCCCAAATACTTCTATTTTATTTCCTTTCCTTGATTAATTTGTTTTGTTTGAATCTGTGGTGAGCATTTTTAATCATTGACAAAGTTTATCTCAGTTATTTACATTCTATAAATGGATTCCTATATAATGTATAATATTACTGTAAAGGCATATGGATTTCCTCTACTTAGCAGAGCTCCACCAACATTTAACTTGCTCCGAAGATATGATGGATCTAGAATCATTATGGCAGAGCAGCCTTCCCTCAGAAACTATAAACTTGATGTAAATTATAAAGAATGTCATAATAGTATAGTGGGAGAATTATTTCTATGTCAGAATGCTGTCACGTCATTTAACAACAGTATACTCGTACAGGCTCAGATAAATGTAATGTAATTGTCCATACAGAGATTCTTATTGCTACCAAATTATGCTCTTTAGAGCTCAAAACCTTTAGTTTTGATTTTATTTATTTTGAATTAAACACAAAATGTGTCGACTTACCGAATAGTCTGAAACAATATATTTAATATCAATATTTATTGACTTTTTTGTGTTGATTTTGTTTTCTAAGTGCGTCATATGGTTTCTACCCCTTTATTCTAATGTGCATTTACTGCTAAAGGCAGCTGGTGAAAAAAAGGAAAAAAAAAGAAATAGAAGCCCCAGTATCACTGTACATTACTGCTTCCCGATCTGCATGGAGATATCCCAGTACTGGCTCGTGGGCTTGTAACAGGCTGCTGCTGTAAATAAAGATTTGTTCTAGTTGACTTGCCTGGCACAAAAGGGGTTAAAACAATTTGTCTGGCATCAGCGAGGTGTGATATCTAAACTGATACAGATGACAGAACAGGCACTCTGTACCAGCTCTGTGGCTTGGGAAAAAAAATGCTGCTATTGGCCTGCCCTGTGGAGAGGGATGCGGCACAGCATGTGATTGGCAATATTAAGAGAGCTTTCATGGTTTTGAATATTTTTTTTTATTTTTAATCAGTTTGTGCAAGCAGCTGCACTATATCTGTTAAACATCGCTCTCATCCTGATTTATCCACCCTGACTTGGCTTGACATTATATGTGTCTCAATATATCGTGTTGCACAAAATCACACTAGAGTCGTTGCTGTTGTACAGAAGGTACTACAGAAGGTAATGTCTAATTTTTCTGTGTGTTTTTGAATGGAGTGTTTCTTTACTTGGTTGAATAAATGTGATTTTTTTTTTCTTAATTAGCTAACTAGATCAGGCTGTTGTGTTTGTTTTTTTTTGGAGTTTTTTCACAAAACCTATAATTTAAAAAAAATAGGAGAGAGGATGATAGTAATACTGCATCGTAAGGCATGTTAATACTGTACAAGATCTGTAATAAAAGCGAATTATAATAGCCTGTTTCCTCAGACTATTTGTTAGTCTTAATCACTGCTGCTGGTTGGAACAATGCTGTACTAATAAATGTTATGGAATTAGTGTAAAGTTTACCGAACAACCTTCTAATATGCAAAAGCATGCTTTTCTATGTCGGCGCAACTGTATATATGTTGATGTAACCGGGAAAGGGGAGCCGTGGTATTCGCGGTGAAACTGAAAGTGCTGTTGATACACCTGTAGATAATGGGGTCAGTGTGTTGGCAGATAACTGACAGCAGCTTGTGTGTGCTGTGCATTATATTCTGTTCAGTTTGGTGTGAAAATTGGTTTCGTGGCCTTATTTAGCCAGTGTTTTCATTTCTCGTTGATAGCAGGTTTGTATGTAAGAATATCAGGCATTCAAGTATCTCACCTATGATCTGTGACACCGATGCACTAGCACTACTGTTGTGGCTAAACATCCCTCCCTCTTTCAGTGACTATTTTCAGATTTTAACTTTCAAATGAAGAAAAAAGAAACAGAAAAACCCAAAACAAAACAAGGCTGCACGAAATTCCAGCTGGCAATGTGTTTTCAAAAAGAAAGCAACTGAAAATTAATTTATTTAACTTTAAAGAGTATAATATAAAGAGGATGAAAGGAAAAAAAAACAACTCAAACAGGTGCAAAAGTGTTAAATGGTTTAATTATTCCTGACACTACATCAATCAATAAAAAGACCAGAGTATATATTTGCTTTGCCTTGTTCATTTTCTTTCCTTGCTATCATTTACTGTTTCACACATTGCTTCTGGAGACATTAGTGAATTTTAAATCAAAACCATTATATCATTTAATTCAAGGGGTTTAACAAAAGTATTGCATTACCTGTTTAAGAATTACAGCCGTGTTTACACACAGTCCCCCATTATTCAGAGATTCAAAATTAATTTCACACTATTTTAAATATAAGGATTATTTTTAATACTTGGATAAAAATCCTTTGCAGTCAATGACTGCCTGAAGTCAAGAATCCACCAGATGCTCTGCCAGTCCTTTAGTTGCAGCTTGCTATTGTCTTATTTGTGAATCTGCCCGAACTATTTAAGCAGAAATCTTAAATGTATTTAATAACTGCAAAACAGTTGAGTTGTTGAGTATGCTTTGGGTCAGTATCCATTTGCACTGTGAAGATCTGTGCAGTCAGTTTGCAGCATTTGGCTGAATCGGAGCAGAGAGTTTTGCGCTGCACATGTCAAAATTCATCCTGCAACTTCTATCAGCAGTCATATCATCAGTAAACACTACTGACCTGGTACCCCTGGCAGTCAGACATCTCATACCATAACATTGCCTCCGCCATACTTGACAGAAACTGTGATGCGCTTTGGCTTATGAGCCTTTTCTCTTATTTTCTGTGGTCTTTCAGGCCTTTTGGTATTGCTAAGCTGGCCAGCTCATTCATTGTTTTTTTTTTTGAAGGTACCAAATTGCTGATTTGTCCACTCCTAAGGTTTTTGCTGGCCTCCTTCATTTGCACTGATATCTCTTTGGGCATCATATTTAAAATTGCAGCAAAAAGGTATAAAATACAAATTCAACACTTAAATCAACCTCAGATATTATATGTTTAATTTATCCTGAAATAACAAGGAACAAGGTGGCTATGAAACTGCTTGTAAATCAAATATTCTAATAAATTTTCAGTCCCTGACATCATGAGGGACTATATATAATATGGTTGTAATTAATATGTTTTAAAGCCCCTTGAATCACAGCTGAAAGTCTGCAATTCAATCACATCTTGATTGTTTAAAATTCACGTTGGGTGTGTACAGAAGCAAAACTACAAAAAAAGGCATCTCTTCCCTACACATTGTAGGCCTCAATGTATAATTGATAAATTCATAATGCATAAGTAGTCAAATATTTAAAAAGTTTGACTATTGGCTCAAACGTCTGTTCACTGAAGTCAATTGATTTCATATGAGCACCGGAGGTTTTAAGTTGCGACCACATCTGGCCTCCAAACTAGCTGTGATGTCACAATATCCTCTTATGCCTACACATGTTGAACTCAGATTTAAGGTGATTCCAGAAGAACCTTCTTTTCAACAGATTAATGGGAAACAGCTCTGATGTTTCTAACAGCACATATATCACTCTGCACAATGAAGGTCAAAAAAATCATAGTGAAGTAACAATAAGTCAGACTTTTTTTTAATGAAGTGGGAGTTGATTGAGATTAGTTTTAACTGAAACTGTTTACCATGAAGTCAGACTAATAGCCCACATTAACACGGGTGGGATGTGGATCTACACTGCCTTTCTTTTGTCCTTTTCTAACTGCTGTTATCAAGAGAAGTTTGGCACATTCAGGTAGTTTGCCTGTAGAATTGCTGCACATCACAGAGAGTCATTTTGTCTGAGCCAATCAGAGGTCCATGTAGGGGAGAGTGCCGCTGTGTCTCCAAGGGTGTGACAGCAGTATGTGAGTCGGAGCTGCTCCCGGGGCCACCAGCCCCCTTGGCCCCCTGCAGGACAGCTACAATAGTGGCCCCAGGGCGGATGCCATAGCTGGGATTCCCACTCGTAACCGGGACACCTTCGCCCAGGGCACAGACACACTGGCAGCAGCCCCACATTCAATTCATCAATCTCTGAAGGGAGTGGCAACTGCAAAAGGCCACAGCAGGCACCCCTCACAGTTCCACTTGGAAGGGACAGGGCCACCAGGGCTGACACTGAGGCTGACACCATGGTGGCGTTGTGAAAGTGCCAAGCTCTGTACATACGATAGCCTGCTAGCAAAGCTATTTTTCTTGACGGAGCAACAGAGAAACCCTCGTGTGAAAAATGAACACACAAAAAAAAAGCATTTGGTGACAATTTTACACTTTGCACCATTTCACTCAGCAACAAAGTTTCACACTGCTGTTTATGTAACAACACAACTGTTTTCAAGATTTCGTCCAAATCCTTGAGTAATGGTGGGGTTTTTTTCAAAGTTTTCCAATATTCAGTGTGTGTGACTGGATCAACGGCTGGTTATTTTCTTTAAAGAAATTAGAGAGTGGACCAAATGTCCATTAATCAGTGTAAAAATAGCCACGCATGTGCAAACAGCCACCTACCACAGGGCCTGCAGCAGCTGTGACGTCAGATGGCCAACTGTCAGACTCTGGCTCCTCCTGCTGGACAGAAAACTGCTGAAAGAGGGCATTTAAGATTTCCGCTCAATAGTTCAGGAAGATGCACAACAAAGACAACAACTGCTGTGCACATAAACCACGTTGTGGTGTTATTTCTTGACGTCCTTCATTATCAGGTTGGTGAGATTAAAAACTAAGTTCTATTGAAACGGGATCGTCTGAATCTCACTATTCTTCACATTTCCTGTATATGGATACCGGCAAACAAACTGCGGATTGTTCAGTCTCCCCTTCAAAAATAAGATTAACAGTTCATCTGTCAGAAGCGGTCAATGAATTCCATCCATTCGTGGCCGTTTCACCCGCAGCTCCATGTTCAGGAATCTTGTCTGCTCCGAGGCCATTTTTCTCAAATTAAGCATGTTCTTGTTTTGGGTTCAGAAGTCACTTGACTGTCTGACAATGCGGCCATTGTGGCAGGCTGCTCCACACGCATCAAAGAGGTGATTAACCAGTTGACCGGGCTGTGGGGACAATCCTGCTCTTTGCGGGGGAAACAGTGCGGCCACTGAGAGCGCTCGGCGCTGCTGACAACATGAAACAAAAATAGCTGCTGTTCACACTCCTGCAGACAGCGAAGATTTCCATCCAGATCAGGTTTTTTTTCTGCAGAAGAAGATGGGTACATTTTAGTCAGCTGTGTCCGTTTCATTGATTTGGGCGTCATTAAGCTTCATTGTTAGTATAACATGTTCAGCACGTGTGTTTTATAATGTTTTACGCTTTCTATTAGCACTAATGTATTAATCGTTTCTCGGGGGCTCCATAAACCGACCAGAATCCTCGTTGAGTTCAACCATCGAGGCTTCCGCGCGAAATGACGGACAAAGCACTGATTGGTCGGGATCGTAGCCAATCAGACGTCCCCATCTGGGAGGGAAATTCCATCATCTGAATAAACTACAACTTGTTCACTGTTTTCAGTTTTGCAAATAGTCTGAGCTATGTTTGTGCTCTTACTGGGCTTCTGGTGTTTTGAGGAAAGAGTTGCACTTGTCCTTCACTTTGACTCATGATTGGATTGGATTTTCCTTCGCATGGTAAACACTATACAGACTTTTCTTT
>VUQK01028197.1:21879-34536 GCA_015106715.1 Bujurquina vittata | reverse complement strand
TATCAGGTTGAGGTCAGGACTCTCTCATCCATGTCTTTATGGACCTGCTTTCTGCACTGCTGTGCAGTCATGTTGGAACAGGAAGGGGCCATCCCCAAACTGTTCCCACAACGTTGGGAGTATGAAATTGTTCAAAATGTCTTGCTATGCTGAAGCATTAAGAGTTCCTTTCACTGGAACTAAGGGGCCGAGCTCAACTCCTGAAAAACACCCCCACATCATAATCCCCCCTCCACCAAACTTTACACTTGGCACAATGCAGTCAGACAAGTACCATTCTCCTGGCAACCACCAAACCCAGACTCATCCATTAGTCTATCAGATGGAGAAGCATGAGCCATCACTCCAGAGAACACGTCTCCACTGCTCCAGAGTCCAAAGATGGCGTGCTTCACACCATTGCATCTGACACATGGAAATTCATTCAATGAAGCTCTCTATGCACTGTTCTTGAGCTTCTCTGAAGGTCACATGAAGTTTAGAGATCTGTAGTGACCGACTCTGCAGAATGTTGGTGACCTCTGTGCACTAAGTGCCTCAGTATCAACTGACCCTGCTCTGTGATTTTACTTGGCCTACTGTGCCAGTTCATGGCTGAGTTGTCATTCCCAATTGCTTCCAATTTGTTATAATCCCACTAACAGTTAACTGTGGAATATTTAGTAGTGACAAAATTTCAGGACTGGACTGAGAGCAATCCATTCTTTCACTAATGTTTGCAGAAGCAGTATGAATGCGTAGGTGTTTGGCTTATACTGTACACCTGTGGCCATGGAAGTGACTGGAACACCTGAATTCAATGATTTGGATGGGTGACTTTTGCCAATATAGTTTATATATGGTTGATATTATATGGTCTGATTCTCTAATCTGTCTTCACCGCACAATTACTGATTCATAATACTATTGTTAGTTTAATATGTTGGGAAACTACAATAAAAGCAACTGTTGATTTATTCCATAATCTGTTTATTACGTTTACAGTTGATTTGACTTATAAAATAGAATTTAATCATTCTTTAAATCATTTAAGATTCTTCTTTTCAGATGATGCTTCCACTCCTTATTATAGCGGTCGCCTTAAAACCTTTCAACACTCATATTACTTTATCTGAATTAAGCAGAGTAAGAGACGCAGTCACATTGAAATATGAGCACTTTAAAGTCCTTCGAACTCAATCAGTCAACTCTTTGTCATACGTACTTTTCAACTTCCAGAAATACTATTCGTTTTTTTTATCTTCAACTGACACTTCAGCTAGACATTATGTCAGGCCTACGCAGCTGCTATGTCAGTTTCAGGGCTTGAAAAGACTCATGTTAAAAAAAATAAAAATAAAATAATCACATTTATCTGGAAATTTGGGCAAATCTTGCGTTTTGTGGAAGTACTCTAACAGCCCCGACAACAGTACGTAAGCTTAGCCACAGTTTTGAGAAGCACACCGGGATGAAATAAACCAGATTTATCCTTTTAAAAAGAGACATCACCTGCCTTTAGAAACGTATCCTGCACTGCTGCACGAGCCCCCTAAAATAGCCTAAAAGGGAAAGCTGCTCTGCACTCTCCTCTCCTCTGATTGCTGAGCCAATTTTGTCATGTGTTTGGCACAGCTGCTTCACAGATATGAGAGCAGTAATTTGACTGGCTGCGAATATAATGAATAATCACTACACCCTTCCAATTTCTGTTCCACTTCACCAAATTCCTGTGTGCATATTGCAGTGTGAGCATGAGCCCTTATTGTCCTTGTGCACATGACCCAGTGCTTCACACTGATTGTTATGACTGCGCTGTTTAAAACAGAACCAACAGAATATGATTTAGCTTTTGCCACGTTGCCCTTTAAAGATTTTAACCCGGCACATTTAACTTTTAGCTGGCGTTAATTTCAAACGTGGGCACGCATAAACACAGGTTCAGATTTGTTGAACTGCAGCATGTCTGAATTCCCATTAGGCAAATGTATGGTTGACAGGGTACAGTAACGTCTTTTAGAACATTCACCCCATGCAGACAAAACCATGTTAACTTGGCTATAAGATTAAACTGCATGGTGAGAGAGGAAATGAGAAAGAGAGAATGTGAGATAAAGAGGGGGAAACGTAGGAGAAAATAAAGTTATGAGGAGTAAAATAGAAAAAGGTCAGAAGAAAGAAAAAAAAAAAAAGAAGATAAAGACATTGAGAGAGTAGCGAGAGAAACCCCAGCAGCTGCGTTACGATCCCCTGTCGCTGCTTTTGTGATAACCTCCCAGTGTGTGTAACAGCAGCGCTTCTTTGACCCATTTGTAATGATTAGCATACAGCCTGTCAGGGCTGCACAGATACAGAATGGCTTCAGTCACGTAAGCAGATACGGTGCCACTGTCTCTCTTTCATGAAACGCTCTCCGGAGAGCTCTATCAGCAACTTGTAACCGTGCATGCATGTCTGTGTAGCAGCATCTTCATGGACTCCTCATTGTTTGTTAAAAGTGTCCACATCTATATGTCTGCAAAGGGTAAAGGAGTGGTCCGAGGCGGCCCGCTCCATATTCATGAACGGGCAGTCGGGTGGTTGGTTCTTATCAGCTCGGTTCAGCTTTTTGGCTCCGTGTTGTCACCATAACGCTGCAGCCGTCTGACCGGCAGCATCGAGCCAGCGTGCATTTAATACCAGAAAACCAGCGGGAGGAACACTGCTATGAACTACGAACACAGGGGCTGGAATAAGGGAGGGGAGGACGTGAGGAGAAAGAGCAAAGGTAAAGATGATGAAATGTGGAGAAGAAGGATGACTGATAAGGATACAGGAAGGGGAGTGGGAGATATAAGTTGAGAACGATGAGGATGGAAAGGAGAGAGGTATAAATGAGGGAAGAAGAGTAATGGAAAGGGAAGGATAAAAAGCTGACAAAAGACTGATGGAGAATAGTGAGAATAGTGCTGCTAGAGAGATGCAAAAAGATGAATAGAGAGATACAGTAGATAGAAGTAGACATGGCTGGGGGGGGAAATGCAGGCATGTGAGCCTGGGGATTGGAACAATAATTCCCATCTAAAATTAGTCTCATTTTTCACCAACTTCTTTCTCTGTAACTCTGTAATGTAATATGCTGAGCAGGGAAGCTCCTGTGGGATATGACATGATGAGTGCCAGAACGGGTTCTGCCTCCTGGCTAGCTAAACAGATACACACAGGGTTCAAACACACACACACACACACACACACACACACACAAACATACTACTGGGCATGCTTACAAGTGCCTGACATACAGAAAAACCTGTTAGCAAACAGAGACATGTGTACATTAAGGAAAGCTGGAAAAACGTTCTGCACACACAGATGCAGCGAGGCAGAATAAATGAGGACTGTGATGTGAGCCTGTATGCTAATTCTATCAGCGAGGTCCAGGGCTAAACACTAATCTATGACGGAAAATAAATGATGATGCTCGCTCTCCTCAGCGCCTCCTTACTGGAAATTTTCCAGAGCTGTTTGGCTGAGTCATATGAAGAAAATATACAGCACAGTGGCACGTGGTTAGCACTGTTGCCTCACAGCAAGAAGGTCCTGGGTTCAAATCCACCATCTGGTCGGGGACTTTCTGCTCCTGCCCGTGTCTGAGCGGGTTCTCTCCGGGTACCCGGGCTTCCCCCCACAGTCCACAGACATGCAGTTAGTGCGGTTAGGCTAATTGTTGATTCTAAATTGCTCACAGGTGTCAATATGCATGCAAATGGTTGTCTGTCTCTCTGCGTTAGCCCTGCGACAGACGACCTGTCTAAGGTGTCGCCCACCTCTTGCCCTATGGCAGCTGGGATAGGCTTCAGCCCCACCACGACTCTGAATTGGATAAGCGCTGAATGGATGGACAGGTGTGTGTGTGTGTGTGTGTGTGTGTGCAAATGCCTACCTGTGAGAGAAGGAGTTCTTGGACAGATTCAGGTAGGAGAGGTCTGCGCAGCAGCCTCGCAGCAAGGCCCCAAACAACTGGCAGAGAAACAGAGAGATAAACGAGTAGTGTCATGTTCACTACAGTGGATGTGATTGTGTTGTGTAACAGTTATTTTGGCTCTAGAGCACTGCGCAAATGTTTAGAGCACAAATTAAAGTTGACACAAATGTAATATGAAGAGTCTGAAGAAAAAACGTTTCTCAGCTGAAGGCTCTTCACTAAATGCATTTTTCTGTTGTATAAAGCCACCCTTATTTGTCATTTAAAAATAGAATTTCATAGAAGCTCTGCATGAAAAAGAGAGAGAGAGAAAGAGGAAAAAAAAACAGAAGAGAACAAAATGAGATCAGACTGCCGGTCAAATAAGGACAAAACAGTCTTTGCGATTTGTTTTAGGATTTATTCTATCCTCCCTGTGCCATACGGCCGGGCTTTGCACAAAACAACACAGTGTTTGTCATTAAGTTTCTACAACCACAAACAGGCGCATTTAGCATCTGCTGTATGTGATTTTCCAAGAAATATGGCACCACTGAAAATGAATGTTGTGAATTCTCCTCTACAGGGTGAAAACACAAACAGGCTGAAACTCTAAGGCTGTTAGGACTGCGTGATGAAAGATCTGCTGGGAGCCCCGCATCATCATCCATTCAGGTGTTTCAGCCGGAGACCTGAGACTGAGATGCAACAGTTTTGGTGAGAACCACTGATGGAAAGATTTTGCCTCAATCTTATTAATAAGGGGGTGCCCACATTTTAATCACTTGCACTCAGCAGTACAGAATACGTACTGTAAAATTTTTTTAAAATTACTGCATTCAAGTTTAAAACGCAATTACTTAAGTTTTATTGTACTTGTTACTCCAATACATTCATTTGAAAGCTACATGTACTTTTTTAAAAACATAAAAACACAATAAGCTTATAAAATAGTGGTTGTCAACATCTTTAGTAATTTCATAAAGAAGAGGTTCTGTGTGGATTAAATGTCACCATTCAGATGGAAATGAATCAACAGTTCCACCATATAACAATGTCTCATTTCACCATCTCTAAGTTCCACTGAAAGTCAATCTCTAATGCCATATTTCAAATTCCACATTTTTACTCCACTGCACAAAACTTCAGCAGGAAAAAAAGCAGACAAATCTCATTTCACCAATATATTCTGGCTGCAGCATGGCAACAAACACACTAATGTTTGTGCCTCGTGGCCTTCATAAGAGCCTCAATATTTTTATCCTTGAACTCTACAAGAGTGGCTCTGCATGATTCACAGTTCACAGTATTTCACAGTATCTTGTACTGGGCCTTTGTGCAGCCCCTCACTGCATTTACAGTCTGAAACAAGGCATGTTGTCTCTCAATCTCCCTTTACAACCATATGACAGAAAACAAGAATAAACATACAGTATGAGATCCCCATCCTGTGACAGTCTGTCACCTGTCAGCTGTTACAGGGTGTGCCCTGCAAGGCCTCTTGCCTTATGAAAGCTGGGATAAGATAAGAAAAGTTAAGAACATGACTAATAGGTTGCCTTTAAGTATCTGTGTCAAATATTTCAGAGAAAAGGAAAAAAAACAGCCGTGCAGCATAACTTTTTGTCTTATTTCCTACCTCAGCAGATGTATTTTGTAATGCTCCAAATACTTTGAGTGCTCAGTAAGAGTAGCTAAGCGGTATATAAATGCCAGTCCATTTACCAAGAAGATTTCTTGATCCACCAGACTTCCGAAAACTATCTGAAAGGATAAATTGCTGCTTTCACACAGGTGCAACACTATTAACAATCTAATCAGTGATCAAGGCCAATATCTGAATGAGTAAGTAGGATTTGTTTTTGAAGAATTCCACTTAGAATGGAGAGTTTTACATTGTTACATTTGGTATTTATTACATTCAACATATCTTTTCAGAGTTTAAATGCCAATTAACATTGTTCCTGTAGTCTGACTTGAAACTGTCCTTGTATACTCCGGAGTTATAGAAATAAAGTTTCTCAGTGTAGTTTTAAGGCTTTGAGAGCCAGGAAAACAAGCTGAGCTGGAGCTGAAACACTGAACTCATTCACACTGAAGCATTTACTGAATGCTCAAAGGTTTGAGATGAATCATTTTTAATTGTTTTAGAATATCTAGAAGCTGCTGCACCCTAAATGACCGGCATTAATGTAGAAAAAATATAAAAGTGATATTTTCATACTTGTTTGACTATTTTTCTTTATTTTTTATTTCGATATCCATGCACATTTAAGGGTTAATGAGTTCCAGCAGCTCGATGAAAAACAGCCGGCAGTGTTTCTGCCAGTCTCTGAAGGAGTGTACGGAAAGTGCTCATCTGTCGAAGAAGTCCACTAATTCCCGATAGCGGGACCAAATGGGCAGTAAGAAGTCTAATTGTATTGTACTGAATCAAAGTCAAGCTGAGCCCATACCAGGAAAAACAAATTACAGTTCTTCAATTTGTTAAACTGGATATCTCTCAAAGGTTTAATGCTTTAAAAAAAAAAAAAAGCTGCACTGAGCTCGAGAACCCGAGCACGCTGCGTCACATACATGTCTCTGCTTATCCCATCAGCGGAACGTCACGCAGCACTTGTGCCATGTGCCATCCATCACAGGGGATATCAAATCAAGATCTGTCTTGCGATGATATGGCTGACTTTCAAAATAAAGAGCTTTAGAGAGTAGTAAAGCGAATGCCCGGGGATCTGTGGTCTGACCAATTTTAAAATAAAGATGATAAATGTGTGTTTGTTGGATAGGAGGATGCAAATTTGATTGGCATCAAACCAAACCCAAATTCCTTGTAATACTTTAAGCAGCATCTCATCACTTGCGAGAGGTTAAACTATCGGACAAATCCATTTTTCCCCGGCAGCGTGATTCATCACACAAATTGATTAATCGACCGTTGTCTGTATGTCAGCGTAGATTAAAAACAGAAACTTATTAATAATTCAATCCAACAAGCTAACACTAAAAAAGACTAATTTTCCCTGAAATAGCTCCTCTCTAAAGGATAAATGACAATTAGCAACAAAAAAAGGACATTAAGCAGGTCTCAGAGAACTCTTTCTGTCACCCTTTGAAGGTGAGCAGGTTCAATTTGGAAATAAAGTAGAACAGAAGCAATGACTTCCATCCATGCACATAATTCAATATAAAATTCATTGCCCACATTAACAAGAAGGGTGGGCTAGGCCTCAACGAAACAGATTCCTGCCTGACAGCTCCCTGCTTTTAGGTGTTTAAAACTGCTCAAGTGAAGAGCAGCAAGGGGAGAAAGTAAACGTATTGCAGTGAAAAGAAAAGTCCTGTGTTCAAATCTTGGCATGTGCTCAAGAAGAGAAAGGGATATTACACAGAATGTCCCCTTACATTGTTTTATTATTATATTTAGACATTAACGCATTATCTGATCCCTATTCTTGCGGTCATTTTAGATCCTGGTGACTGCACCTATGTTATAAAGTACTGAGTGGTGTTCCTCCTTTAACTCATAGCTGCCAGCTTTCAGCACTGACTTTATGCATTTGCTTTCCTGCATCAGCTTCAGAATTGAATTTTTTTTCTCGTGAATCTGCAGCACTTCTCGTATGGAGTTTGTAAACCGTAATCATTTGTTTGGATTTTTTATTACTCTGAAAAATATTAGCGTCCGTTTCTTTAAATAAGATAAAGTAAGGAAGGCTGCTACGCTAAGCTTGACTTACAGCACCGTAACCTACACCTTCGTGTTGCAGGCACCTTCGAAGGAAAGAAGCTACACATTGCAGTTATGTAGACTGCATCAGCTGTGATGGATGTACTTGGTGGTAATAACCCATGTAAATGCAGTATATTGATTAGCGCAAGATTAATGCCTCAGTGAAACAAAATGTAACCCAGAATAACTATCTACCTCGCATACAATGCTTCTACTATAGCTAGCACTCTAACGTAGACATGTGCTGTTCTGTTACTTAGAGTCATGCAGTTCTGAAGGCCTCACTGAAAGGAAATACTGCTCAATATTTATCAGCTTCAGGTCCAGCAGAATCAGCTTGGTTTCACTCATGACAGCAGAGCAGTGCCGACACACATGCAGCGTCAAATGCGGTGAAGGATCGGCAGGATTCACAGAAGATCAGATCAAGTTTTAGAAATACTTCGAAAAAATAAGCAGAAATTTTTGTAAACTAAAAATCACCTGGTAAGTAGGTAGTTAAGCAAAAAAAAACCCTGCAAAATTCTAATGTCTGTTATGGTGGAGTACAATAAAGTAGCATAAAGTTCTGGTGTAGGACCTGTACTATACTTGTAATATTGTGTTGCATCATGTCAGCAGAGAGACTGGAGCATTCAGATATTATCCTTCTGAGCTAGAACTGAGCAGCGGCAGAGCTTCGTTTAAATCTGTAGCTGACGCTGACCTTTAACCTCCTTGGAGTGGAGGAAACGGTAAAAGAACGAATATTTATGTCTGCTCTACCCAAACCGTCCTTCCTTCTGTGGCATCAGAGGGAGTAGGGACACAGCACTGACAAAGCACTGACAAAGCAGCAGTAACTGAAGATGAACAATAAATGTGACCTTTTCACAAACCTCTACATCTTCTAGGGGGACACGGACATTAAAAATGTCCTGAGCACAGTTGTAACTTTCAGCATTTTTACCACCGAGACTCGCATATTCGCAGTGAACCCACAACAACTGCCATCTCAGCAGTAATCTGCAGGGACAGACACTTTCAAGTGTGCCCACTGAACTCGCTCTGAGAGAAAGCGCTGTCATCCTTTCAGCTGTTAGCATATCTGCTACCACAGCAAGACGGCGTTTTGTCACACTGGCTCACAGACAGGCTAAATTTAGGGACAGTCACAACACAAAGGTGCGAACAAAAGCATGCAACAAATGCTTCTGTGTGCTTTTCAGAAAAGACATCATTTGTATAATTCATGAAGGCTATACATCTCTATTATTGGCCGTGCCACGAGCTCCCACTTTCACCTAAAGCATCGTCCAGAGAGAATATGAAATATTGCATAAACTGAGGCTTTGTGTTGTAGGTGTTTCACTTTCAGAACGCTAGGCCTTTCTGTTTCTTGGCCTGAATCCCATCACAGAGATGAGATCAGATAGTGATGGGTGGATATTGACTGGAACAAAGACGGCGAGTACAAACCGAGTCCACAGTGCAGTCTGTCCCAGACAGGTCCAAGTGGACTAGGCAGTTAGGCTGGGCCAGGAAGAGGTACAGGTTCTGCATGGGAAGAAGGAGAGAGAGCCTTTTAGAGAATGTTAATATTTATGAATAAACAGCTGCACAATCAAGGGCAGCAGTCTCCGAGCTGAGTGGTCATTTGGTTAACTGATGCGCTCTCATGTGAACGAATTCAGCTCAGGAGAAAAACGGTGCATTAACTGCCTTCCAGGATTCATTTATTACTCGAGGTGGTGGAAGAAACAGACCGTCTGCGAAAAACTGTGCGTTTTCAAAACAACTTAAAAGAGGCTGATGGCTCTAACTTATTTAAAGGCTCCATACTACAGTAACTCTGTCAAAGAAGCTGCTGCCATGACTGCACCGCGTTTAAAAGGATGGTCAGAAGATTGAGCATGAACGCTGCAGAAAACTGCATGTCACAGCTCAAAAACCAAAATGCTTTTAAGTTTTTCACTATCTAAAATCTTTGGTTTCCCTGATGAGCATCAGTAATACATACAGATTCCAACTTTATTCCCTTTTTATTTTCAGTTTCAGTATTCTCTAAGTGTTTAAATACAATCCTAAAACAGGACACCTACACTGTACTTGCAGACTGCATATCAAATGTGTGCACAGACTGAGCCTGTGTTTGAAATCTGTGTTTATATTTCATATTTACTCTCAAACCCTTAAACAGCACCAAGTGTGCAGCTGAGAGTATTAAAAGCTAAAAGGAGCAGGTTATGTTCACAGTTTCAGTTTCAAATCCACTGGAACGATTTCACTGATTCTTTTATTTACAGCATGTTTAAAGCGCACAATAGACTTACAGCTGGATGAATGCGTTTTTTATGTACAGCTTGTTAAGCTGTACGTTCCTAAAACCACTAAATAAAGTGCAAACTCTGTGTCGCATGGTCACAGGAATGTGCATGTATTTATTTGGCGAAGCAGAAAATGTATTTAATGTTTTTCTGCTTGATTCTAACTGTTGAGTCTCTCTCTGATAAACACAGAACACACACCAAGAATAGCTGTTCAATCCCTCAAATTAATTACATTTTGTAACCTTTAATCTTTAAATGGATCCACTTTAAAGTTTCAGAGCTCTAATGTGCAGCCGTCACCTTAGAAATAAGCAGCAGCACTGAGAGCGCGCTCAGTGAAAATTAGTCCTTCTTTTATAGTGTTGCATTTTACTGGTACAGTATATTCTCTCTAGTTTTGCTTATATTATAATAATTATTATTAGACAACCCTTTGATAAGTCTCTGAAGAAGGTGGCACTCAGAGAGATCATTTTCTGTGGAAGAAAAGTCACATGATCTGTGAAACGGCCCTTTTAGACTGTTAGAAGCTGTTTCGTATTTCAGGGCCCAGGTCATCTGGGAATCAGTTAACACCACTGGAGCCCGACTGATATAAGCTTTTTAAGACAAATACTGATACCAATATTTGTTGATTTCTGATATATTAGTTATTTTTTTTCTTTGAGACACTCAAAACAAACAGATTTCCATATGTACAGTTACTCAACATGAAAACAGATCAAACTTAAAATTCAAAGGACATTATTTAAAAAAAGACTCCATAGGAACACACCTAAATAAATAACTTGTGGAGCCAAAATGTTTCAGAGTTGTTAACATGGTTTAAATTATATACAAACAAGTTGCAGATGTTTATTTGTATTAGCATAAATGCACATATTTTATAAAATCTGATATTTGCATCTCGTTTAGAAAATAACTGGAAAAAAACCTCTAAGCAGCTCAGCTGAACTGTGACCCAGTAGCAGAAATCAGGGTATAGATTAAAAAAAAATTGAGTATGCATCTAAAGCAAAGCTTCAGAGGCTCAGCATGAAGAGATTGTGGAGGCAGTAGCAACTAGCTAGGTGCTTCATCTTCCACAGTTTTATGGGAAAGTGGAAAAGAGAGCGATCATTCTTTAAAAAGCACACACATCTCAGCTACAGTTTGCCAGAAGGCACACGAGAGACTCTGGGGGAGGCTGGAAGAAGCCCCTGTGGTCTGATAAGACCAAAATTGAGCATTTTGGCCTTCAGAACCTGCAGCTGGACTTACAAATGTTTTTTCGCTGTGCAAACTGACTGAACCTGGGCAACTCTGAGAAAAAAACAAAATCAATATGTATGCATACACGTATTTTATGTGGATTACTCTGAAGTAATTTGTTTTCACTGTGAGTAACATGTGACTGCTGTTTCATCTACTGATTTCATCTTCATTTCTAATAGATACTCTGCCAGTTTCTATTGCACTGAGAATTTTACATGCACCGATACATGAACTCTTCACACGCATGTATGTATGTGAATATTGCAATGTTCTTCTTTGTTTAAAATGTGCATGAATACATGTAGATGGAAATGCACAAATGCAACAATTGACAGTATGCGCCTTACTGTTGCATCCTCTCCAGATAGAACCCCAGGGTTTTTGCTAAGGTCCAGATGCAGCAGAGAATTGGAGTAGTCATCAGCTGAACACAGTGCCTGGGACAATGAAACCACACCTATAGGGGAAGATGGAACAAGTGATAAAGGATTAAGAGTAGGCATACAGTAGTTTAATTTAATCATCTTACAATTGTGTTTTTGTTTTTTTTTGTTTTCCAGTGGGCTAATTTAACGCTCTGGACATGGCTTATTAGCAATTGATGAATTAAAAAAAAATTGAGGGTAGGCAAACTCTGTGGCAAAAAAATAAATAAATAATTGGAGACTTGTAAGCACACGGCTTGTATGAAAAGAGCTTTCAAAGGAAGCCAGCCACCTTTCCCTCACTATCCCAGTTTCCAAGTGCACCCTGAAAGCCAAACAAAAGTATGTACAAATCAGATCACTACACAATTACAGCCACAGGCCTGAACCCCTCATTAAAAATCCTCATTCTGCAGCACACAGCACACCATGGCAAGTTACGGATTAAATATAGACACTGCAACAGCACCGGAGAAACATCTAGCAGCGCCAAACAGATAGAAAGCCTTCAACTATCATTGCTCTGTGCCGCATCCAATCTACGACACATCCCTGATAATAACCAACAGTTGCAGGAAGTGTGTTTTGCACTGGAGAGGAGGTCAGAAGAAGCCAGCTATTGCATGTGCCGATCTGAAGCTGGCACGGCACTAAGCTCTTCATCCCTAATTTGTAGCGATTAGGAGGGAAATGAGGGGAAGAGGTGACAGTGTCTAATCCACCCCCCAACACCCATCTCTCTATCAGCTGCTTGATTCTGCTGGAAGTGAAGACTTTTGGAGGCCATCCAGTCTATGTGACATTGTCGAGTGTCTGTAGGAGCAATAGTGTGAGAGCTCCCAGGATGTATCAGCCTGGATGTCTGATAACAACTGAGAGATGACGTTAGCATGTGTGTTTGTATCGTAAGTGTGCGTACGGGATTGTGTGGGCATAGGTGTTGTAGAGACAGAAGGGGGGGGGGGGGGGGGGGGGGGGAGAATATAAAAATTAAAAAAAAAAGGGGAGAACCCCCGA
>VUQK01028197.1:0-16827 GCA_015106715.1 Bujurquina vittata | reverse complement strand
ATATTGTGGTCACTGTACAAAAAACATGAATATGCAAATAGTATCATCTCTTTCTGGAAGTTTAATTACTTGGACCAAGATGTTTCCTACAGCCCTGAAAGAACAGTCTCGGTTTTTGTGCAAGGCAAGTTTCCAAGTTAGTTTGAGTATTGGAGCATGACTGGCTTCCAAACGAGCTGCAGTGTTATAAATCCTGCTCGCATGTGCATCTCTGACTGTAGGCACAGCAATTTCAGCAGAATAATTTTAAGTGTCAAGCTGGAGGTCAAGCATTTGAGAAAAGTAACAACGACCAAAACATACGAAGAAGAAGAACACGGAGGTAAGGCAGCTATAAACCACCATTTACTGCAGTTTCCAAAGTTTGATTTGGTGAAAATTCCTTCTTTTTTTTCAAGACAAATCTCCAAGTATTGGTACAGTCAGGATTACTCAGCCTTAGCGTTTTAGTGTTTGAAGCTCACAATCCAGTGATCAAATGAAAACTGAGGCGTCAGCTTTTAAAAAGAAACACTTATACGTTTTCCTGTCAGTGACACTTTACTTTTGTGTCTGAAATATCAGTAACTATGTCACTAAAAGGCTCTTAAAGTCATACACCCCTTGAATATCTCGATATAGTGTATTTTTAAAGGTAAGGGCTTTTGGTGTATAGTGCTTGTAGAGAGCCTTCAACAAAACTGACCCTCTCTATTGGAAGTGATTTAACACCAGGGAAAATATAAAAACTTCATCAATATGCTGCAGTAAATCATCTTGCCCTCAGGCAGCCAATTCATCTCAATTAATACTAAATAAGAAAACCGCTCTGCTAAATGATATAAGCCGTGCATAGAAGGTGGTAAGCCAAAATTTCACTTGTGTTTCACGGGAGAAACAATACCCCTGTCAGGGGCAGATACTGTTGGGAGGGGAGGCTTTATTTGAGCTGTATTGCATGAAATGGTGGAGGTTAAGAGAGGTAAGAGACAGCAGAGAAGGGGGAGGAGAATGGGAGGGAGAGGAGTAGTGCAGAGGTGAGGTGAGCTTAGGTGAAGAGGTGAGACTGGGCTTGCGTAAGTGAAAAGAGAAGAGACAAAAGGAGGAAAAGGAGAGAAAAGACTAGAGGGTGTGAAAAGATAAAAGAGAAGAGGTGAAGGGGCAAGGAGAAGAAAAGGAGAGGAAATTAGATTAAGGGAGGTGACAGGAAAGGAGAAAACCTACGATTTGAGTCCTGCGTTCTCCAGAGTCAGCTCCTCCAGACTGTTGGACTTGCTGATTGTGTGCAGAACCTGGTCCACCACCTCTGACCCCTGAGGAACAACACAGAACACATGTGAAACATGGCAGCCCGAGTGGCAGGGCTATGTCTACCAATTATCTTTTGTTTTTAGTATTTCTTTCATTGTTTCATCTATAAAACATTAACTATTAAGTACATAATAAACAGAAAAAAATGCCCATGATATTTTCCTAAAGCCCTCGATGCTCTGCAAATGACTTTCTGTCTAATGATCCAAAACCAGGACTGAATCATTATTTTATTTTATTTTTACATAAAAAGAAAAGCAGTAAATCCACACAACACAATAGATGGATACCCAGATAAAAAATAAGATATTGTAACTGCCCATTAAAAATTCATGGCTTCACTAAGCAGTTCTCAAAGAATACAATAATTTTTATGAAAGAAGTCGTTTCATGAAAAAACAACAAGTCTCCAGACTGGAGAAAATCATCTCAAATCAACTTCAAATCATGGCTTTTCTTTATTTTCATACAAAATGCCTTTAAATGAGCCCAATTTCATATATTTAAACCTCTACGCCTCGGCTCTATATAATTAAAAACAGTATTATATCATTTATTCTTGGGCAGAAATCACATACTTTAATGCACTTTATTTTCTTTAAATACATTAAAATTATACTGCATAACTCAGCTTTCATATGTTAATGTTCAATAAATGCATCATATCAGAATGGCAGCACGCGTCTGTTTTTGAACATGGTACAATCATCCACAAATGATTGTACTGGATCATTTTTCTTTTGCTTCTTACTGGACTTACACTATACTATATTGGAACCCTTATGGCAGACTGTATTAACACACATCTGAATGCTCCAGACCAGCACGCTGCCAAAGCTTCTGCTTTTATTGGCGGTGCTCACACTTGCCAATGATGAAACAATGTGTTTGATTAGCAGCACCTGGCTGCTGCTTACCTTCTTAACTCCTATGAGTTAAACTTTTGTTTTCACATGACTGCATGCGCCCCAATGTATCAATGCCTTTACTATCAGTTCTTCAGTTATAACTATATAATTAACCTGATATATTAACTATATGCTAAATTAATTGACCCTTCACTAAAGTATTACCCTGTTAACTATTACATGTTAACTTATAATAGTTGATGCAGTTGGCAAATAAGCAGATAAACAAGCTGGTTAAATACAACACAATCAACAGCGATGACATGAGTGCAACAATTTTAAAGCAATCTGATTGGTAGTCTACATCTGGCAAGAAAGCTAAGTGAGGAAGATTTAAAAAAATGAATATTTACTATGCGCATGTCTTTGCAGTACAGCTTGGTGAACCAGGTGTTATAGGCAATGGATGCCACAATCACTGCCAAGTCCCTGGAATGAAGAACACAGATAAAATTCAAATCTTTAAATTAGCAAACTCCATCTGCTCAAAACCATTTGATCTCACTCATCTATAAATTTACATTATCTCGGGCCAAACTTATTCTTTGCTCTGCATTTGGTAAAAAGCAGTTTATCATTGTGACAGGGAGAACGCCACGGGCAGGGCTGCTTTCTAAAAGATGACTGATACTGCAGTCCTGCTGAGGAGAAGAAGCAGAAAGTGAGGGGGGGGGGGAGGAGAGAAAGAAAGAGATGTAAAGATCGATGGTGAGGTCAGTGGATTATTCAATAAAGCCACACTCTGATCCCAGCTACAGACCTCAAACACTGCTATATCCAGTACTATACACCCAGACATAGAGCCTACAGACAATCCGATTCGTGTGCTTGGGAGGGAGAAAGAGAGCGCGGGTGCTTTAGAATCCTCCAAGGTCCAACTATGGCCATACTGCTGCTACACCTGCTATACATCATCTGACAAACAAGCAGCAACACAGAGCGAAGGGAGGCGCAGAGAAAGAGAATACACCCAGGGAGAGAGGAAGAAAGGATGAAACAGAAGAAAACACACAGAGAGGTGGAAAAAAAAAAAGGAAAAAATAAAGAGGAAGAAAGAGCTATTTGGCCAAGGAGGTTAGTGCTGCCAGTAATGCAGCAGCCAGGACATTACAGTTTATCTCAGAGAAATAAAATGGTCAGAATCTGTGAGAATGACAGCCGTCAGACCAGTCCGCTCTGACAAACACAGCCAAGTCCGTGCAAACGAGCAGATGATGCACACGTCAAGATTCATCAGCACTGATTCATGCTTTGACAGCAGGACATGTAATTGACCTCCATGATGTCTTGCTCAGTCACGCAGCGTGTTGGTGTTTATGTGTCAATTTGTACCAGCGCATGTGGACATGGTGGCACAGCAGGTCAGTCTGCTCCGGTTAATGTCCTTCTATGGATCATTTTAGGTTTAGGACTGGGATATAAAATTTTACTGTAATAATGAATTTTCCATAGGTACACACACATATTTTAGAAAAGCTTTTGATACCAGCGCTCAAACAGAAACACTTGACAACTATGGGATGAGAGAAACTGTTTATTGTTGGATGAAAAGCTATTTGGAAAATTGCAACTACACAATACAGTTTCTATATTTAGGACTATAACATGTGGAATACCACAAGGTTCTGTGACTGGCCCAAAACACTTAATATTTGTAATATTTTTTATTTATTTGGGTATATTAAGTTTGCAGATGACAAAACAGTTTCTTCTGATAGAAAAATTAAATGAACTTTCGTATAAACAAAGGAACTAAAGCTACTCAGTTTTGTGACAAAAATGTGCCATAGGCCTGATAAATAAGGCAGGCTGTTACAATACAAATTCATCATTTCTAAAATCCAATCTTGTGAAGTTTAAAAGGCATAGTTTATAATAAAATAATTCTAATAATATCATATAAAATAATTCTAATAATTGAATACAGTCTGTCAGAGTCCAGAGACTCTGCCAGACTGTATTCAAAAATATTTTGTCCTTCAAGAAACTAAATATAATTTAAGAGATGCTTGTCTGAATGAGTATGTACTTTAGGATGAAGGTCACAAAAAAATCTTTCTGTATTTTCTTTTCTAATATAAAAAGGTAACTTGCAAACGGATGTAAATTCTGAGTGAGGCCTATAAGCCTTTTGCTTCTGCCAGTTTCGGTCTCACTTATCGATTGTCTAATGCGCATTTATGACGGATCACTTGTTTGTGTGTGACTGGAACAAAAATTAACTGAAATAAACTGAATCCTTTTCACACTTTATCCCTCTGCAGCAAACAGGAATTAGAGGCAAAATGCAAAGTGGACAGCTAACAATCAGCTCTGTGGAAAACGCACATCAATATCAACATGGATACTTCACCGATTCTCCTGAATGTGGGTCATGAGTAGACTCCCCTAGGCTCATTTTTCCTTTAACAATCACATTTCAGAGACACTTCTCTACCCAATGAAGAGGAAATAAAGTGTGAAAAACAGGATTACCAAGATACAGTTGGAGCGATGACAGAGAAAGCTGTCAAAGGAACTTCTTTCCTTTGACTGCCAGGACTACACTTCTTAATAAAACCAAAAAGGAAACCAAAGTATGAATGTACATAAATGCTGTATTTAGTGCCACGTTTCAAGTTTTATTAGACAGTTGTTTTTACAGATATTCCCGCTATTGGTTGCACACTTCTTCCAGCTATAAAATCAGCTCTGGGTAAAGGCAAAAGTGGATTTTGAGAAACGGAATCATATACAGTTAGGTTCATGTTTCTTTCATATTTCCAAAATAATGGTTTAGTAAAGAAAAAAGAAAAAAAAAAACACACTAGTAAGCTTGCCCACACAAAAAGCTTGATTCCATCCAACAGCAGTAGATGACCGCAGGAGCTTTTCCACAGCAAAGAAATTCCCATTCAGAACATCTAACCACAAGAACAGACAGACCAAAAACCAAAAAAAAAAAAAAGCCAGAGCAGCTCTGCAGCTGCCTTCTCTACACAGATGAAATGAATACCTGTGGCACAATGACTGGAAAGGCACATGGGAGGGTGGGGTGGGGGGTGGGGGGGGTCATGCACAGAAGCATATTACATTACCTGTAAAACACACTGGATAAAGTGTGATAGTGTGTGGTCTCTCAGCGATTCGCAGTATAGATGGACAAAACATATGGCAAGAACAACCCAGTTGTTTTAAGGTCAAGAATTGCAATTATGCAAAGGCCAGTCTTTCAACTGACCTTAACCCAATCAAGCACGCATTACAATGAGGAGAAAACAAAAACACATGCAATCAAGGACAAACAACAACTGACGACAGCTGAGTAAAGGCTCGGCAAATAATCACAAATTCAATCTTGAGTGATCTCCACGAGTTCCAGACTTCAAGCAGCCATTGCCAGCACGCAATTGTCAACAAAGCATTTAAACAAGAGCCATCACCGATGATGACATTATTATTATTATTATAATAATAATGCCTTAGACTTATATACTGTAGAACTTTTCATGGTACCCAAAGACGCTTTACAATGCCATACACTATTCATTCGCACCTCAATCATACTTGGTGGTGGTAAGCTACTAATGTAGCCACAGCTGCCCTGGGGCAGTCTGAAAGATGCGTGGCTCCCAATTTGTGACCTGCGACCACCACCCAGCACCAACCATATTCACACTTAAGCAATGTGGGTTACAGAGCCCAGGAACACAATGACAGCATGCTCAGATGGGGACTCGAACCAGCGACCCTGGTTGACTTCCGGTTGCAAGGTGAGCACCTACCCACTGCACCACTGCCACCCCAATTCATTAATCCTCCTGCTATTAATGAAAATAAAAAATTAATTCAGGGTAACATTACAGCCCTATTACATAGTCCAGCAAAAATGTTGTTTTCAATATTAACAATACTCATTAAATTAATTCTGTGATTATCTTTTAACATTTCTACAAATGCTTTTTGGTAACCACATCCTTGAACAGAAACTAAAAACATTTTTAAAAATTAGAGAAATTACTGCACTCTTGTACAAGGGTGTATACTAAATAATGCTTTTCTATTTATGTAATCTATAACAATAAGCCAGATATAATACATACTTACAAGGTATTCACATTATATTATACTACTACATGCTAGATAATCTACTGATATCAGAGCATTAAGCACAACATTGCTATAATCATCAGGCAACCATGTACAAAACATAATACAACCATGTTGTTTCTATTTGAGCAATATTGCTGAGCAGTAGGTATGGCTTTAATCCTGTTCAATGACGAGTGATAGTCTGTACTATTTATGGCTATGAGTCATCCCTGACCAAAATCACAGGCTAATCAGTAAGGCTTCAGCCTAGAACTGATGTTGCTTTAAACTGACTTAAGCAGGAAATTTGAGATTTCCCAGTTTCTCACTATCTAGCTACTGCCAGCTGTTCATTGACCTAGGTCAGTTGCTAGATATGAGGAATCCCCACTTTCTCCATTTCAGTCAATAATGGTTGAGTTGGTATTGTCAAGCACGCGGCACAATATGATCACATGATTAGGCTAAGCCAATCAGTCATGGGAAAGCGGCTGCTCATCATTAGCATATATTATAAGAGCATTAGCAGCCTGAAATCCTCCATGTTTTTTTTACTCACCATTCCAGATAAATACAGCCAAAGTGTACAACGGGTACTATACATCCAGGAATATGAATATCGATTGCAGATCTTTGAAGAGTAAAGAACACATACAGTATGCCAAATTTCTGGGATGGAGGAGAAAAGTGTTTATGTTTATGGTAATCCATCCAATTACATCTAAGTGCATGAAATGAAAAATTGCTGTATTTCCTCAGTGGTGTATGCCATAATTTTTGGACCATTAAGCACAGTGTTGCAGGTTATTAAGAATAGATCATACTATAGAATCGATTGTCCAAAACTATAAATTTTATCTGAGCAGAGGCCTGAATTATCGTCAGTTTCACAGGCTTTTTACTACTCATGGCCTGCCATAACACAAAAAGTAGGGTAATTAAGCCAAGAAGCTGTGCATGCACATTTCTTTGATTTGCAACAGTAGCATCACATTATAATGAAACAGACAGGCAGGATGTGGAAAAAATTTGACATATTGAAATTGCGCTTGTTGTTTTTAAGACATTTCAGGCTGTTCATTATCTGAATTATAAATGGTTCAGCAAATATAAATATTTTAAAAATAAACTTGTTCTTCTCTTTCTTCATATACTTGTGCTGGTCTGATCCATTTGATGTCAAATTTTCTGTAAGACAAACTTGATAGAGATATATGGGGTTGAAACTGATAAATACTATGTCCTGATTCTGCTTAGGTCTTTATCTCATGAATTTTAGGGAATTGTTAGACATTTTTAGAAAAGTGGTACTGTACATCTCAAAATATCATGTCCAAAAGTCTCGAGTCACCCTTCATTTCTCTATGCTTTAATTCCAAAGGACATCTAAAGGCAATTTAGAGTCAGCAATTAACCTTACCACTAACCACATGTCTTTGGACTGTGGGAGGAAACCAAAGTGCCTGGAGAAAACCCACACAGAAAGGCCCGGGCCAAGGTGGATTCAAACCCAGACCTTCTCACTGTGAGGCAACAGTGCTAACCACCACGCCACCTATTTCCACATTTTCGTAACAAAATATAAACATATAAAGGGTGGCTGAAGACTTTTGCAGTCCTGCATGCTTAATTATTTTCTTGCAAAGATTTAAGTAAGTGCACCACTATGTTGAAGTTAGCCTAATTCAGTATGAAGAGTGAAAACTAGAACCTGAAAGATTTATTGTGGGCCGATGTTATCAGTTGATATTAGATATTTGCTATCCTATCGGTGCCAGCATTTATAAAGCAGATAAACTGAAATTTAAAAAGTTAAGAGACACAAGAACTACTTGTTGCATAGTTTATCCATCAGAGGGCACTATACAACCTCCGTGCTGGCAACAGGATACCAAACAACAACCAGCTGACCCGTGCGGGGTCAGGAGAGCAATACATAACTACAGTAACTACACATAACAAATGTCAGGGAAATCTGTGTACGTTTTGTGCACCTGAAAAAAAAAGTATCGATATACTGGAATATTGGATTCTTAAATGACCAAATATCAGTATTGGTCTTAAAAATCCTGTATCTGTTGGGCTCTACTCAAAACTGAGGTTGAAAATTTCTTGGAACCCCACTAGCTATCCAACCATACATGAAAAGACCCCATGAAGTAATTTTTGAGCATTACAGGTGCTAAGTGACCTTTCAACAGTTGGAGTGGTTATTTTTAATATTTCTTTATGCTAATCTAAGCTGCCTGATAGCTGTAGCTTCATATTGCCTGGCCAGACAATAAAGCTGCCTCAGTCTTTTCATTGAACCATCTATTCCTGCAACATGAAACTACATGGTCTGTGACGACAAAGCACTAATATTCAGGATGGTGTGAACTATCACGTAGACATCTACATGAAGCTTGAAACGTACGAGCATGCATAATGTGCACAAACATGATATAAGATCAGTGCAAGTATGCACTGCAAAGAGATTTCTTTTTCATATTTGTTATGCACGACCAATGTCTATGGGTATTCATATCATTAGATAAAAAGGTCACATTTTATATATTTGACCTGATTGTTAGCAGTAGAGTAAAGGTTAAAGAGCAACTATTTAGAATCATCCTCAGGGGACTGTAAATATTCATAATAAAAATCAAAGTCATCCAAGTGCTGCAAAATTCTGACAAATCCTATCAGCTGCTCCAACGGGAAGCTAGCTGCATCCAAAGCATATGAATGTGCTGCACTGCAATGAATCAACGTTACAGTTTAACTCGGTTCTAAACCACTCAGATGCTGTAATAGTGACAGGTGGGGCAGATGGCCCAGCTTGTTATGGAGTCATAGGAAAAATTAAACCAGTCAGAAAGTTGGAAAGCAGCTGGACACTGCACACAGAGTGGTGTTTATTAGTATGTGTGCATGCACACACGGGGCTGACAGTCAATCCAAAAGGTGCCTCTACAAGCTCTTGAGTCAGCAAGGCGTAACAATTCTCTCTCTCTCGCTCTCTCTTTCGCTCTCTCACACACAAACGCAACAAAAAAAGCACAGAATTTCCACCTGAATTTCCACACGCCCCCCCACCAATTCGCGATTTTGCAGTGGCCGCACAGAACCCAGTGACAGCGACTCAGCCGAGGAGAATGGACGGGGAGACGATACAGGAAGCAAAGAAGAAGAGGAGGAGACGGACCCTGAAAAAAGGTGTCCGTTTTCAGTCAACACGAGTGAGCAGAGTCTGTGTTTGGACAGACAGCAGTCAGCAGAAAAAGCATCGCCCTGTCGCTCGCGGTAATGTTAGATGAGATCAATTGGGAGAGATGGAGGGAACAGAAATGTGAAAGGACAAGGAAGGGAGGAAAAGAGTAATGCACTACAAATAGCCTCTGGCACATGATCATAGAACATGCTTTGTTTGGTGATTTGCAGACTTTGATTACTCTCCTGCATTTTTTTTTTTTTTTTGTTGTTATATTATACTTTTGCCAAGTCTTTGCTTCCCTGATTAGCTGTGATTTGATACAGGCTCATGACACAGGGAGTTTTGGGCACTGGATTCTGGGCTCATGGGAACAATATGCTAAAGGAGGATCTTGAAAAAAACGGTATGGGAAGGCAGCTTCCTCTTTATCACAGAAAATATGAAGAAACGCTGCAAAAAACAACAACAGAAAGGCAGTGATTCAGGCGCTCATGTGAAAGACATTAATATATTCATGAGATGCTGCTGCAATCATGTTTCTATGAATGGATTTTTGATTTACCACCATAGCAAGGCTTCACTCCTGTGATGAGATATGCATTTTTAAATGCGAATGCTTCCTCTTCAGTCAGAAGTGCTGTTGCTACACAAGAAAGTAGAATCAATCCATAAAGCTCTGGGCTTTTTAAGGGCAAAAAAAGAGAAAGAAAACAAAAATCTTCAGTAAGACAGTTTGAATTCTCTTTTTTTGCATGTCAGCTGTCAAATCTTTTTATGATCGGTATCAGTTGGGCAACTTGTGCACTCTTCCACAATACCTCTGAAAAAGTACACAAGACTGGCAAAAAAAAAAAAAAGAAAAGAAGAAAGACACCAGCAGGGAAGTAGAGGAGAGCTCACATGGCATCTTAGCGTTGTAGATTCTGCCTCTGAAAGCATTTCATTTCAATTCTCTAAGATCTTAGAAAACCTCTAACAAAACCCAACAGATGCACAGGAGGGAAAGTGAGCCAGGGAGTCAACACAAGAGTAATGCACTCAACATTTTACCCACCGAGCGTCTTGTTAGACAAATAGCCGCTCTCGTGTAATAAAAGATGAAGAGTGACACCTGATGAGACATGCAGTACTGTCTGCAACGCCCCCCCCCCTCCAAGAAAAAAAAACACCATGATGCAAAATAAAATGAAAAAATTTTCCAGAACTACAAGCAAGTCGTAAAGACTAAGAACACAGATGTGTTTTTATTGTTTTTGGTCTTTACACCAGAGTACTGGAATATAAAATAACCATTAGCTTTAAGTGCTGAGTTTCACTTTCAATCCCCCCGTTGACCGCTTTATTACATCTGTTTACACACCTAAACCGAGTGAGATGGTAATTCTGGACCCATAATGAATTTACACTGTCTTCTTATCTCCTACGATTCTGAGCCATAAATCAGTTCTTGCATGTTGGTAATAATGTCACATTTTTCCTCGCCATGCTGACAGAATGAAAAGGTCAAACTGGGCCACAAGAGCAGAGAATTTGCTTGAGCGACTACATTTACAAACTATCACTCTACACACCGGGGGATTATTTTGTAAGCCGTCATCTGGTGACCAATTAGAGGACCATAACCCTGAGCTCCAGCAGGAGCAAATGGATAACTTTGTAAAAGATTTCAGCCTTGGCTCTGATCAGCTGAAGAAAATAGCTTACTTCATTTTTAAAGAACTGCACCCAGAAAGCAGTGTGGGTTCCCTACACCTGTGAATTGGACAGCTAGTGGATAAAATTGCAGGCCATAAATGGCCGCAAAATACGCTGTTCTTCACTCAAAAAAATGATTTTGCTGACTTTGACGATAGCAACCATTACTCTGTTGAACTGGCAAAGTTTCTCTGTGCTCCCCTCTGATTTGATTGTGAGAAGTATGTGGAGTCTAGGTGCTAGGCTATTATATAGCACAGGTAGGATGCCGTGTGTGAGAAAGTGATCCCTGTCCAGGATCTTTTGAAATGAAATACTCTTGCACATTCCCAATCAAAACGTGTTACAGAGCTGCATCTACACTGAGCCTCGATTTGCACAGAAATGTAGCCTGACAGGTATTTCAGAGCAGACTGGGAAGGAAAGAAAAGTACAGCTAAATCAGGGGGAAAAGGGAAGGTGGCTGTAGATCGGTTGTGGCAAAGCAGCTGCCAAATGTCTGGCTGGTGTCTGCTGGTTACATACATCTGCCAGAGTGACTCCAACAGAACGGATGAATATCAAATACAATGTATCCACTTGCTCTCTGTCCCCTGCACACTTTCTGATGTAGGTGCAAACACTGACAAATCTCCTGCAGTGGCGAGCACTGACTGCACTATATGTTGCAGCAGTGTAAGTTTGGCAAAGGTTTATTGTGCTGTTCAAATCAGAGCTGTGCTGAGATTAGGTGTGGCCAAGATGTCAGTAAACTAAGTCACCTGCTGTCAAGATGGCTGAAATCCAGTAAGTTGAACTCCCTGTTGTCCTGAGAGTGATAGATTGTGTCGACGTCCTGGAATAGAGAGTGGGGAAAGAAACAAACAATAACAGAGTGTGAGAGAGATATGAGGCAGCATCATAAAAAGATATTTTTGTTCAACTGTGCAAAGGATAGCAATCTGTAAAAGGTAATAAAGACAACAAACACAAATGGATTTGCTCAGTGAGTATGCCTTCCTCACCCACTGCACTTCTTCTTTGCAGCCAATACCGTTGTAATCACAAAGCGCTGCATAGGTCTCAGAAAAACCTCCTGAAATACGGAGGAGAGGACAACAAGTCGATTCAAACTAGACCATAACAGATCAGAAATGGCAAGGATGGAAGGAAATGGTGTAGAAGACATGAAGAAATGACGAGGAGAGAGGGTGCAGGCCAGAGATGAAAGAGGGAGTCAGAAAGAGTGAGAGAGATAGTCAGCTGAGAGGGGGAGATTAGCTGTAAATATTGAGGTGAGATGAAAGTACAGAACCATGAAGGAGCTCTTCTTGTAGATTAATAGGATTACTAGCAGAAAGCAAGTGCATCCAGTAACTTTGGTCTTCTGACCCACTTATGGACAAGTCTCCGAAATGGTTCGGTGTGAGCCGGTGAGTCAGCATGTGAACGGACTCTGAAGTGCTGTCTGGGTATGTCTGTATGGATGTGATGTGATGTGATGTGATGTGCATGCGTGTGTGTGTGTGTGTGTGTGTATGTGTCTGTGTGGTCAGAAAGGTAGCAGGCTCTTACCGCAGGTTTTCTGGGGCTCTAATGGTGACTCAGAGTTTGGTGAAAACTTGTGACTCCCATCAGGCATTTCTCCCTCTGCTCGACAAATGGGAGGACTGAAACAAAGGCAGAGAGGAAGGAGATTCAGAGATAGCGCATGCTACCAGTGGCAATGCCAAAATGCTAATGTTCAGCCAGTTTAATGCTCATGAAATCCCAGGCTACTGTGCTAATTAGAATGAAACAAACGCTACAGCTGAAGTTGAATATAATTACAGTTTTATGTGTTTTTAACATGGATGGTGTTTAATGGTCAGTTTACTTAACTGTTACCCAATCTGTGAAAGCTTATCCCATTTATGTGGGGCAAAATTTCTGTATCCAATTCCTGTATCTCAGTGTCAAGTGACAATAAGCAAAGGGGCATAATATATGAAATGCTAATTAGTAGCTACTGCATATATCAGCAACGGTAGATTTGTACTGAAACCAAACAGCCTAAAATTGCAGTTGATCAGACTGAGAAGTTAATTTGATGTGAATCATAATCTGAGGAGGCGGCTTACATGCATGACAGTTCTCTAAACCACAGAGTCGTCTTGCCTGTATTTATATAGTGCAGTAGAAATAAGAGAGGAAACGTGTGGAAAGAAGCAGAGACGTGACATTCAGCCAGCGTGTAGCCAACAAACCAGGATTCAGCTGTTAAAGGCAATAAGTCCATGTGCTAGGCATCCTGTGGTGCACAATTACTAAACAACGTCAGACTAAATAAAAGACAACTGCTGCAGAATACACATCCAGTCTTTTGTCTGTGTTGTCTGTCAGATTAACCAGCAACAGTGGCAATCAAATGAAAGTGAGAACTGCTGCCTATATAGGGCAGAACAGTGGTGGAATAGTTAGCACTGTCACCTCACAGCAAAGAGGCTCTGGGTTCAAATCTATCAGAGGGCTGGGGACTGTTTGCATATACTCCCTGTGCCTGCGTGGATTCTCTCCCTCCCACAGTCCAGAGAGGTGCATGTTAGGTTAAACTGGTGATTCTCAGTGGCTGTAAATGTGATTGTGAGTGACTTGATTTATTTTTTTCTCTCCTTGTTAAAGAATGGCAATCTGTCCAGTACCCTGCCTCTGCCTGATAACAGCTGGTATAAGCTCCAACCCCTCTACAACCCTGAATTGAATAACCAGGTAAAAAAAAGGATGGTGTTGCCTGTATGTTTTCCTTTGGCTAATAAACAAATAAAACTCAACTATAAACTGGAAAAGGCAATGGGAATCTGCGCCTGAAATCAATTTCCAACAAATTATCATTCCTAGATGAAGGCGCTAGATTAAAAAAAATGAGAGATTTGACTTAAAAACAAACAAACAAATAAATACCTTTCAAACACAAATGAGTGGCACAATGGTGCTAGAAGAAAAGCAAGTGGATCCATGTTCTGGACCACATGGACATCTAAGGCAAATTTCATGCCAATTCCTCCAAAACGTCCAAAGACTTTTCACTATCAACCCATAAACTCTACTGCAACAATAGCTAAAAAGTATATTTATCATCTATATTTTATGGAGGGGCCCTGGGCTGGATTATTAATGAGTATTTTTTAATGAGAAGGCCTCTGGTATCAGTTAGAGGTTGGGTAAAAAGCACATTATAAATATTATACTTGTTTCCTTGGGTGCTGGTGCTGAAGTGTCCTTAAGCAAGACATTGAACTCCCAGTGGCCTAACGCGGAGCACTTTAGCGCCCAAGAGACCACACAAAAGGCACAAGGATGCACCAAGGTTTGAATGAATGAGTATAACCCTTCCTCCCAGCTGGCTCACATCCTGGTAGATATTATAATGATTAAAATATATTCTTAGACATTGTCCAGTTCATTTGGACATCAAAAGGGAATTATACATTCTGAACTCAAATTAATTTATGCTCCATACATTTTTCATAACTTATAACATTGTCTTATGTGCATTAGAAAGACGCTAATTCACAGTTGGCTTGTTTAAATTTTGTTAAAAAAACAAAACAAAAACAAAAAAAATAGTGAAAATACTGAGGATGAAGATCATAAAGTAAATACTGTGTTCACACATAATACTGTGCAGTACCTGCTTTGGCTTTTTGATAGGATTACACTGTTATACTGTTGAATTCAACACACACACCATCCTTAATCGCATTTGTCAACAAAATCACACACACACACACAACACCTAACAACATCCGTGACCTTAATCCCTACCTCATCTCCACAATCACTATCATCCGCCCCAGAGCGCGGGTATGCGCACGCTCTCTAGATACTATCTGCATTGTGTACTTTGGTAGCAGCCCCAATCAGTTAGCAGGCTACACAATTAAACCCGCAACGCAAAGTTCCTCCCTCTGTTCTCTCCTCCTTCTTTATTTCTCTTTAAATGTCCTCACTGGAAGCAATCATCTGCAGCGGCCCTAATGGAAAAGAGCCATTCTGAGCGATGATAAAGTGCAGAGATAGCCTTGTGCAGGTCAATAGTGGAGCACAGTCAATCCCAGAGCGCTCAGAAATTGTAGATGAGAACTAAGACAGAGGGAAACAAACTCTGTGCCTCGCTCGCCTGCTCATACATTCTAATGACTGTGGAACAAAAAATTCAGACACTCTGTCTGGGCTTTTTTTTTGGCGCTTTACTTTTTTAGATAAAAGTGTAGAGGACACTGTAGGATTTCCATCGGTATACAAACATTCTTTTTTTTGGGGGGGGGTTACTTCAGGGTTCAGTCGACAGCATCCACTTACTGAAAGCACTACATAAACAGCAAGAAAATGAAACAATGCCTTGAGGTAACAGCCTACTCAGTGTCAGCTGGCGAATTAAACCCAGTGATTGCTAGGTGTTAAAGTCTACGGTGACACAGAAACGGGTTGGAGGAAAACTACTGCAAGACAAAAATGATTCTGGCTGTTAAAAGAGTCCCAAAGTGAAGCTGCCAACTTGCCAACACACTGTCAAATTCTGTTAACGTGGGACAACTTGCCTTTGCTCCTCAGAACATAAAGCAAAAAAACAAACAAACCAAAAAACAGAAAGGCTTCTTACTTTGAGGAGGGGAGGTTTGACATTGCTTACGCGTAAATTGAGTTGTTGAAGACTCGGGAGAGGGCGTAGTTGATGTGGCTGACCATGTGATCCAGCTGTTCCTGGGTCTGTAGTCTCAGCGAGTAGGTAGTCTTGTCTGTATCGATGATGACCTGATTCAACGATGACAGTTTTAATGCTGTGAGAATTAACAAAGCTATGATGTATAGTTGGCAGGAAGCACTGCTCTCACCTGGTGTTCTGGGTAGGTGTTCATTGCTCTGATTTCCAAAAAGTTGAAGGTGACCTCGACCTGAAAAAAGCAGAGAAGAATCATAAACTCATACAAATTCCTCTGTTATCTAATGTCTTCTCTGTTCTGGCCAGCATTTCTTTAGGTTAAAAAAAATAATAATAAATTTGTGAAGGATGGGGAATGATGCCAAATTGCTTAAAAGAAAAACTTAAATGAGGCTGGAAACACACAATCAAACATTAATTAAACAAAAGCAAAAAGTTCCTAAACTTGGGCTAACCTGTAAAATTATATCTGTAATTGTTGACTGTCACTCACCACTAAGTGTGTAGTCATTAGGTATGCAAATCTATAAAAAGGGATTATTGACAACACTGTGGGTGCCTTCCAATCCAGCCTGAACTGGTAACTTGATGGCTTCTAGATTGGCAGAAATCCAAGAGAGCTGTACTAAAATTCAGACTAAAAACCATTTATCAAATACTTTTGTTACATACAAAAGTGTTTCCACTGCAAGTCAGCTGTTGAGCAATCTAATATCTGCTCCAGATACTACAACTGCGTACGTGAGAGAGAATAATTTCCAGAATGAATTGCTAATTTAATTACAGCCCTTTTGATCAGGTTTCAAGTGTGCACAGTGTTGTCATGACAGATAAAAATTACGGCCAAACAAATATAATTTTACATTGTGCTAATAAAAATCTGATGTATTATTAATGTATTTCAAATCATGCTCAGAGTTGGATGAGATCCCCAATGCCACGCTAATGTCTGATATCATAGACTGCATATCAAAGATGGATGCACT
>VUQK01028191.1:0-12098 GCA_015106715.1 Bujurquina vittata | reverse complement strand
CTGCAAATCACATTTCCTTCCTTCCTCCAAGACGTTTGGTTAACCTGATGCTTCGGTGGGCGTTTTGCACGGTTTCAACAGATAATTTTATAACCAGGGTTAAAAGTACACGGAGCAAATTTGAGAGCTCCTCGTTAATGGGAACTAACGATTTGCATTCTTATTTTACGTGCTGCAGCGTTCCTGAGAGGAGCCAGCAGTCCGTGCGGACGTCTTTTCACTGCCGTTGCCGCTCGTGAGGATTCTGGCTCATTTTTTGCTAAACCTAGCAAGTTACTGTGACAAGCTTTCAAAGTATTACGCAGTAATCAAAAGCCTTTTATCTGCCGAGGGTTACAGTCTGACGAGCAGCTCTCATCCAGTCTCACACGTTTGTTTGAAGAAGCCGGTTAAATACACACTCGTGTATTAAGGCTCTTGCACACTGCAAGACAAACTTTGACTAAACTAAAAAAAACATGCCAGCTTCCACATCAGTTGTAAGCAATGATTTTTACCCTCTTTGACATCATTTCTTTCAGCAGTTTAATGCTTCATCAAAATGTAATTTAAATCTGTTAACAAGCCTTTACTAACAAGTGAATCTAAATAAATCTGTCTGCGTATGAACAGAGCAGATTTATGGTGCCAGAAACCTCCTGAATCCAGCCGTTACTCATGTTCAATCAGGCTTTGACTGCATACAGGATCGGGAAAAAGGAGCACAGCTCCTCTGGTCTGACAGTAAATTTACTTTATGTGAGCTTTTTTATGCACATGCAATTATAGTCAAAAATGAGTGACGCACACAGAGGAAGCCGAACACACATATCGCTTTCTGCAGAGTAATTAGATAATAACTGCTGGGTGCACAGAGAGCAGAAGAACAGACAATACAGGAAGGAGGAGGCTGTGGACCAGGAAGTACAGCAAGGCCATCCACTAATTGGAAGGCTGGTGGTTTGATCCGCAGCTCCTTCGGTCTACAAATCAGTGAGTCTTTGCGCAGGAAACTGAAGCCTGAATGGCCACAGAGGCCTCCATCTGCACAAGCGTCTGCTGTGTGAGTGTGACAGATAATATGAAAAGCTTCAGCTGAACTGCAGTCAGATATAAACATATTGGAGCAGAATTTCATATAAATAAATAAGAACATGATCATCAAAGGGCAAACTCTTCAACCAAAACACGGCTGTGAGGTGCAGGTGTTCAGGGCTGGTGGTGCTGAGGTGGTTGGAGTAGCCGTTCATATATACGTCAGCACAGCTGCTTTGATGCACGCTGGTGTGCAAGTCTACAGTCACTCTAGAAGCTCTGTGAGGCCGTGATTACAGTTTAAAAACTTACATACTGGATTCTTGTCTACATTTAATGTGCAGCATTAAATGTTCGTACTGTAACCCAAACCGTTTCTGTCCCTTACCAAGCAGCTTTTAGTGCCTGAAGCTGACAAAGTGAGAAGTCAAAAATGGGTGAAAATGAAATAAATCTGTGAGTGAGATCAAATGAAACAAGCGCAAAAAGATCGGCGCCGGAACCACAACCTCGCCGCTGAAAAGCTCAAGACTGACACCAGCGCCGCACTTCCATCCTCACAGTGAGAACTTTATCCCTCTGTTAAAGACAGTCATTGCCTCCGGGCGCGAGCTGAGCTCACAGCTTGAGCAGGTGACCCCAGGCCACGAGGTTAAACATAGCCGCTCGGATTGGACTCTGACCCGAGGCCTCTGCTGCAACCCTTCTCCCACGCTCTGTCTCCTCTTTACTATGCTGGCTAACAAAGGGGAAAAGGCCCAAAGTAATAGTAATTATAAACATCTAAAAAGAGGATCGTTATCTCCTATTCAGTAACCTGTCAGAGCCGGTGACGTCTAACAATAAGCTTAAATAACACACTGTATGAAATGATCATCAGCGTTCTTAAAATGCGTCCTGAGATGGACATAAATATGAGTTCATCTGTTAGCAGAAACATCATCTCACAATGAGACAAAAGGAAAAGCCACTTTCTATTTGGAGATCATGAATATCTGTGACGTACACATGTTGCTCTCTATTGTGACCCTGCTGTACGAAAGGCCTCATCAAGGCCAAACTGTGTAGGAGTCATCTCCAGTAACCTGTAATGAATGTACAAAACTATGTTTCATCCCTGCAGCTTTAATGCTGCAGCAAACTCTTACAGGCAACACTGTCTTCAAAACACATCTGAGAAAGTTGTATTTATTCACTCAGATGCACAAAGAATGTTTCCTTTCTAAGAAAATGATGAAAACTGAGTCCTGCCCAGGAGACGTTTGTTCAAATGGAGCCGCAGCCAAATCCACCGAAAGGTCAACGGGACTCATTCAGACCTGAATCATCCAGAGAGAGCCCTCAGGGGATTTAGAGCTCTTGTCTGGAGTTTTAGGAGAGCTGACGGGAAAGCCTTAGGTTAGAAAGTCTTAATCGAATGTGCCGCGTCACCTCAGAGTTCTTAAGCAGGCTGATTACGGACAGAAGCTGTGAAATGTAGCTGGATAATTTCAGCTGCACGTTTTGAGGTCAACAGACATTAAATGCACCTCCCTTCATGCTTCTTCTATCAGCACAACAGCTTCATGCAGCAGAGCGCTGCCGTTTTTCACGTACAGCATCTTTACGGCAGCTGTGGTCTTTTCTGACCAAACTCACTGGTAAGTCTCACTGATCGGTGGACTGACAGAAGGTGAACCGGCCCACAGGTCAACTGTGGACCTGAGCGAGGTTGTGAACTAAATGAAGTGTAAAACACACGTTAGAGGCTGAAATGGGAACATCTGAAGCACTGAACACTGAATTAATTAATTCAAGTTAAGACTGCATCACATCATTAACTGAATTGTGCTAATTTTAGTTTCCTTTTTGTAATATTTATGAACTAATCTTTGATGAAGTCACTCAACCTCCTTAACCTTTAAGTGACTGCACGTCGTCCTCGTAGTCGCTTTCTTAAAAGCGTGATTTGTTGCTTCTTGTACCTGATTAGCACCTGAGTTTGATTAAACGTAGAAACTACCACTGCTTTCTAAATTATTTCATTCATTATGGACACTGACGAGCCACTTCCTGTTTTCGTTTATCCCTGGCCTTCCTTCAGGTGAAATCACGACCCACCTGTGCCATCCTGTTACAAGGGCCACTGCAGCTGCTAATTTGCCTCTTTGCAGGAAGTCCTGCCATCAGCATCAGTGGCGTGATGCTTATGAAACTATATAAAGCATTTAGTACAAACATTTTTAGAATGGATATTATGAAGAGGAAACTAATCCAGGGTGAGACCCAATGTCCTTTGAGTGGGCGAGGTTCCCTGAGTTCTTAATGTGTTCTTCATCGTAGGCTATCATCATCATCATCACGAAGGTGTGGACTCACTGTGGCTGTGTGCAGTCCTGAAGGTTGCACATTCTCCGGATGGGTTTTGGTCTCTTGCCGGCGTCGCAGTATCCTCGATGAACCATCTTGGTGTCTCCCTTCTTCCGACAGCCGTACTTGGTGTACTGAAACCCTGGAAAACATGGGAATGTTAAATCTTCCCTGATCCATTAAAAATACAATTTTTATCATTTTACATTAAAACTAACAAAAGGGAGGTTTTTTTTACTCCATTTAGGCCATTTTTGCCTAAATTCTGGAGTCAAAATTGATTTGACTCATTTCTGGCTTCATTTACAACTTCTGGTCTCAGAACTGAGCCAACGCTGTTTTTAGGTTTCAGTCTCAGTGCCCCTAAAATCAATGCATTTTAAATAGGCATGTTGGCTATTCTCCAGTGTCCTATTAGTATCTATGGAATTAGCATCTCACGTTGCAGTTGGAAATATTTATGACAGAAATCACGATCCATGGAGCTGTAAGTTCACAGTCTCACACAGCTGCAGCAAACCAGCAGAGCGGGATCTTAGAATAAAAACTCACATTTGCACTAATATCAAGCACAAGTCAAATTCAGAAGCTACCAACAGTTTCCAACAGTAAGAAAGTTCTATTTTACTTTTAGAGCCTGCCAGAAACACCTTTTTAATATTCCGTCTACCTGTGCAAATGAAAAGGCCTCCTCATTTATAAGTGTGCACTTATATAAATAAGTTTGGTGAATTCACATCAGTCATCTTGAAATATGTGCACGGCTAGGCTTTAATTGACTCACTCAGTCAGTTATTTTTATTTTTTTTACTTCAAAAGGAACAGCGTGAGAATGTGGGAACAATTATGGATAAAAGCACTTAACCCAACAGCCTGCTTGGAAACAAATTGTCTTTGACTGGGAATATGAAACCTGCCTTCATAAAGCAGGAGCAGTGAGCAGAAAATGCTGATAATTAGAAGCATTTGTCTACATTCAAAAAGAAATGCGATGGTAATTTATGAATTTACCTCCAGCGCAGGGCTTGGAGCATGGAGACCAGCTCTTCAGAGCCCACTCGTAAGTGTCCTCCTGGATGACGTTGTTATTGTTGAGGGGCACTGAGTCTTCGTGGATGATGTACTTGTACATTAAAGTCGACCGTGTTTCATTGTCCTTCGGTATAATCTATAAATCAGAGTAAGAAAAAAAAAAAAAGCAAGACCATTATGCCATCATCCTCCGTGTGTCACATGTAAAACACAATAAACACAGACATGGCTCATGAATCATGGACCTGATGAGATGCATGAACGTCCTCGCCTCAGAGCTTTTCATCTGCATCAGTTATTTAAGGGTACATAGTTATATCAAAAGATAATAGTAAGGTGTTAGGGTTTGAAGGATAAATGCATAACTGACAGTGCTGAAGAAAATTTCACTTTTAATTCTATGAAAGGCCTTTGTGCAATGTTAAATACAGAGCTCTTTTATAGCATCATGCAATACAAAAAATAGGTATAACTAATGAGGCGTAGCCTTGACATGGAATCAAATTCCATTATTAAATAATACTGTGTCATCAGCCCTTTGCTGTAAATAAACCACACAGAGCTTATAAAGAATCTGCTCTATTGCTGTATTACAGAAAGGAGGAACGAGAAAAAATGTAAAAAGAAGCATTTTTAGCATTTTAACATCTTCTTTTGGTGACTTTAAGACTCTTAAAGAATTATTTTTAAAGGAAGTGCAACTTTTTGCACACGCTTTTGGCTTTTAAAGTGCCATATTTTTACTGTGCACTCAGGTCAGGCTGATTACTGCATGCGGCCATCAGCTTGAAAAACAACTGAAGGGAAATCATTAAAGTTTCTTAGGCCTCAGTCGCACTCGTCTACAGACCTGAATCTAGACCTGGCTGGAAAGTGGCTGCTGGAAGTCCCCAGCAGGCGCACGCACAGAGCTGCACCAAAAACCTCAATTGTTCTGGTTGCTACACATTGACTTTTCTGCAAACACTCGCAAACTACTCACCAAGCAGTAATGTGAGCTTGAAGAGTACATTGCAAAACGGAAATGCAGACCAGTTTGCTGACAAGACGTGTCTTTCATGACAACTATGGGCCCCAGCGGAGGATTTTGGTGCAGCACCTCTCTGTGAGCAGTTTCACTGAGGGACTGCCAGCAGCCTCCCACAACCGCTCACCAGGGAGCAGTGGCTATCACCTCTGGTCTCTAGGCCCGAGTGAATGTCTTTAGTAATCAGTTTCACAATGACTGCCAGCAACCAGCTGCAACGGGTCAGGAAATACATGTTTTTCCATCGCAACCAGTGGTTGCCATCCAGTCTCTAGGACTGTCTGATTGGGGCCTTACTGAGCAAGTCTGAATGTTGCATTTACAATAACCCAAACTGCTGCTACAACTTACAGTAAGTAAACTCGTTTTTACCAGCTACTGCAGAACTGACCGGCTCCACAGCTGCGAGCAGGTTACTTGACCAATCAGAACTATTCAGTGGGGCAGACGCCACATGAAGCATCGCCTCTGCTGCAGTGATGTTCTGGGTTGTAACATAATTTTCCCACAACTTAGAGCCTGTTGTAGAAATGCAGTGAGACCCACTAAACGTGTCCAGGCTTTCAGAGGAAAAACAGCTTTTGCTCCCACCTGCACCCACCAGCAAGTGTTCCCAGACCTCGATCTTATTGTGTTATCTGTTGTTTGCTTAGAAACTGACAGACGGCCTTATTAACAGACATGAGTCGTGACTTCAGCTCAATTCACAGAGTGCTGGAATCACGAATGGAGCCAACACCACACCAGCATCTAAACAGACTGAAGGGAGGTTTGCATTTAAGTTTTAAAGTGTTGTTTTGAGCCACAGCTGACTCATTAAATTGCTTTGCAACCTTCAAACTGTGTTTTCCCCGGTGGGTGATTGTTCGCTGAACTAGCACAGGCGCAGGAAGAGATTTGTGTGTAAGTAAAGGAGACGAGAAGTAAGAAGGGAAGCCAGCTCCTGTGCTCAGACAGTCTCCTGTCTAGAGGTCAGCCAAACCAAATGTGATGGAAAACAAATGATCTATCTAAGAAGACATAAAAAAAAACTCCATTACTGTCAGAATTTCAAATAGCCAGTGTCATCTATAAGTTGGTTAAACTTGTCAAAACCGAGAGAAAATCACATTTTGTTAAAAAGACTCACTAAACTCCTTATAAAAAGCCGACACAGCCACTATGAAATTAGACCTCCTGTTTTTAAGCCTGAAACTTAAAGGATGTTGAAATCGTGCTCCATCAGACGTGACGTATTCGGATGAGCGGGTTCAGTGCCAAGACAGCTGCTAATGCTAATGCCACTATGGCAGTAGCATTAGCAGCTAATGCTAATGCATTAGCTAATGCATTAGCTAATGCTAATGCAGCTAATGCTTAGATGTCTTAGATGTCTTGTTAAAGGGTCCTGCCAGCACCCACTTCCCACCTAAAGCAGGTCCTAATTATGCATAACTTTAAGCCTTAAATGGGTACGTTATGCAAATACTGAGATCGCAGTTGTCACAAAATAAAATCTGCTTCATTGACCAAAAGTCACGGGGCTGCAAACACGTTTATCTCTGAGTTTGTGGGATGGACTTGCTTTTGGAGCCTCAAGAGGCCAATTAAGGAACTGCAGTGTGTGCAGCTTGTTCGTGTACTTCAGCCTCAAAGGTTGCTGCTCTCTGAACACGAGTGCTGAGATGGATCCATTAAATGTCATATGTACAGCCTTATGAAAAGCATGTGTAGAACACTTGGTCCTATTCATGGAGACTGGCCTAGAAATGCACTGCAGCCGAACAAAACCCATCCAGACCCAGACAATTTACGAGCACATTAGGAAAACTGCTTCATCAAGCTGACAACATGAGTGCTGCAGAGACACACAACACAAGCAAATACAGAAATGTGTTTTAGGTATCAGAGACGATAGTAACAATGTACACAACGTAACCGATGACTGACAGACGAATTAACAGCTGGCTACCTTATTTTGTGTCCTTTGCAATCACTGCCATCATAATCTGTGATAACTGCAGCACATTTGGATTTTTGTGTGTTTGGTGCATTTACAGCATGTCTCGCTAAACTGATAAAGATGTTTTCTTAATACGTTTAAGTTGTAGCGTGTGGACTCTTTATGCCAAAGCAGGTTATCTTCTGGAACAGATTTGCCTTCTAATTGAAAAATGTGTTTTTGTCCTTCACTCGCGGTCCAACAGCATCAAATATTATCTAAACGATTCAAAGTGGCACATATACCATGCTTAAAGATGAAACTTCCATGTTTTTCAGGAAAAGGTTCCCACTCAGCCTCTCATGAGAGGGAAAACTGTCAGATCCGCTGTTCCCTTTAACGTGTTTGGAACAAACATGCCTGGCTGATTAATTATTTTCCTGTCATAAAAGCCAAACAGCAAATTTCCAGACACGGCAATTTTGAGAAGTCCTTCGATGTGACGTGCAAGAAATTAGAACTGATGTCCAGGAGGAAAAAACATTTATTAGAAAAATAAAAAAGTGCAGGTTGTGTGTGTAGACGTTTTTGAAAATGCATTGTTAACACAGAAACGAGCTACCGCTGCAACAAGCCGCTCGTAAAGTGAGACTTTATTAAATAGATTATAGAGGGATGAGATACTAATACATGGAAACAAGGGGAAAATAATAAATTAATGATGCTCTTCCTGTCAGCCATGACTGCATCTTTTAATTGCTTCCTCTTGAAAAGATGGATTTTTTCATTTTAAAGTCATGTCAAGTCAAAATCATTACTACATGTACATATTAAAAGTGAAATGTAAAAGAGCCGCTCTGATTCCAGTTCCTCCTGCTGCTGTGATCTTATTAGGAACTGTAGGCCTGTGGCAGCATTCCGGAGACTGATGGTTTGAATCCGACAGCAGGGAAGACGGTAAAACTGGCCCAATGGGCAGCTTTAAAATCCAGTCTTTAGGGCTCAAAATAACATTTCTCCATTGATCTGTTTATGTTTCTCTTTTTTTTTTTTTGACATTCAGACACAGATCTGAGAAAAAACATTACCAGGTCCTTTATGGACTCAGTTTGAATCACTGTGACAGTCAAAGTCTTAGCTCAGCTTATCTGAGTGTGTTTATATCATAAAAAAAAAGCGGCTACGGGCCTTTTAACAAAAAGCACCCAAATTCAAAGATTCCAAAGTAGCTGCAATTTTTTTCCTCTTTGACACTCTACATCAGCACGGTGGATTTTAAAATGAATTAGTTGAAGCACAGTCTTTTGCTTTAATTCAATAGGTTTAACAAATGTACCGTTTAAGACTTGGAGACATTGTTGAGCCTAACCCCCCACAGTCCCAGAGGCTGAAAGTGTTTGAGCAGCTTATTGAAAAGCTATTTCATAGCCTGATGAGGCCGGGTCCATGGTTATTGCATGGAAAATGAAGCAGATGAAATATTTGGAGCTGATTAACACTGCAAACTTGGAGATGTGTTGATGCAAGTGCAGAGAGAGAGAAAGAGCTTCCCAAAGCCAGCATCCAGCATTCGTCGGTGGGGGCACGGTGGACACGTGGAACTGGCTCACTGGTGGTTACTGATGATGTGACTGGGGTGTGCTCTGCTCACACTCAGACAATGATGATGGGATGGAGCTTCACAAGGCAAATGGATGATGACCCAAAGCAAAGATGACCAAGTCGGACACCTGATCTCAACCCGAAAGAGCAGCTTTTCAGTTGCTAAAGACAAAACTGAAAACAGGCCCACAAACAGGCCGAAGCTGAGGGCGGCTGCAGTCAAAGGCCTGACAGAGCAAACCTCAAAAACCTTATGGCTCTCACTGTGGTTGGAGATAATTAGGAGCTGATGTTTATGCATTATGAGGCTAAAAAAACAACAAAAAAAAAACTGTGCGAGAGAAGTTAAAAATACACAAGTCAATCTGGTAGACTGAGGGGCACAAGTCCTAAGGCTTATTTTCCTGCATGCTGCGGGGAAAGAAAATGTAGGGATACATTTTCCTCTGTGAATAATCAATCGAAGACTTCAAGACGACCAGAGAGCCTCAGACGATTCAGCACTAGATGCAAACACCCCAGTAAGCTGGTAAAAACAGGAAGGGCGGAGTTCGGGATGCCAGGCGCCTGTTGCGCCTGTGACACACGGTGGGTCTCCGGTTGTGCGCTGTGCGGGAGCAACATGTGTGCACGAGCATGAGCGCAGGCATATACAGGAACTGGAGTGCGCTTGGCTGGATCACAATGGGATTCAGCCAAGCGCACTAACGCTCATTGTCAGTCTATTCTATTGTGTGAGCACAATTTAAAATAATTTCAACTTGTTCACGAGCCGCATGTGAAATATCCTGCTGGATACTTATTGCATTTTCAGAATAATAGCCGGAGCATGACGATTACAAAATCTTTGCTCTGCATGAGAAAATCCTGTTTACAGGCGGATGTGACAGAATAAACCGGCTCATTCACACTGCTTACGTTCCTGTGTTTAACGAACTTTTGTGGCAATTATGAGAACAATGTATCAAACTGATGTTAATGAGTCAAACACAGATATGGATTGAAATGCTTCTCGACTGCTTTAATGAATTTTATGTAAATGTGCCTCTTATTCAATTGCGTGACCCTGATGTCACATCTCCAACAAGCTGCACGTCTGACCTGCTGCGGCTTCATTTTTACCAGGAAGAAATCACACGAGTTATTTCAGCCACTGAAATATGAGCAATATTTTCATGTTTTTGAACCGTGATTAATCAATGACTGATTAATCAATGACTGCTGAGTCATTTTTTTTCTGGATGTGAGCCGGTTATGTGTGCACTAAAGTACTGACTTCTAGCATGAATGATTGTCACATTAAACAGGATTACACTAACTTGTGGCTCACATCATCAAAAAAAAGCTGTTATTGATAAAACTGTGGATATTGTGTTCTCCAGAGAACCTGTTTGCTCCACATATTTCCATCTTCTGATTCATGCAACTGCATCACCCGAATTTGCCGCCTTCAGTCTCTCTCTTTGTTCGGTGCTGATCCTTCCAAATGAACCTTTTCAATTTGTCCTCCCAATCACGTAATTATCACGGCATGTCTGAGCTGCACACGAACCTATGCGAGCCTCCAAACCTGCAATCGTGCTGTCGCTCATGTTTAATAGTCGGTTTTAAATAGTGCTTTATTTGGCCAGCAGTAAGACAAATGATGAAGCTCGAGCGCTTTTCTTTGATCACTTCCAGGTTTGATTGATGCAACCTGCTGTAACTCACTCCGTTCTCAGCAGGAGAAATCCACAAGTCCAGAGAGCTGCTCCAAGAAAAATGACCATAAGACCACAAGTATGTGCTGTGAATCCGCTGCTGGTTCCTTTGGGTTTTGATTGGAAGATTTTCTGCTGGTTTTAAATCATTTACATGAGAGCCCAACTTATATTTATACATGCATATTAAAGGTCATCTTTTAAAGCCCTCCTTAGTGTTGCCACTTCTGAGGTTATGAGCTACTCTTGTCGGAGTGCTCAGTGTCATTTTTGAACTTTGAGGTATTCATTTTTCAGTTATTTCCATTTTCCTTTTGTTCTGGAAAAACAAAAGCAGCACAAATCCTGGTGCATTAGTTTCCGGTCTTGGATTCTTTGGTAGGTCGCCCTGCACTAGTGTCAGTGTAACATCACAGTCAACTGCAAACTGTGCTGGGTGCTAACTATGTGCCAGCTTTGAAGAGGACCACTTTAAACATGAAGACGCCTCTCAGACAGCCAGTAGGACGATGAGGGTGCAACAGCCCCAAAATGGCAGCGGCTGGCATTCAGTTCAGTTATCAGCTCTCAGTCCAGGACAGAGAAATGAGCTGCTGGTTGGATGATGAAGGTGATGTGTTCAACAGGGCACACACACCCTTAGGACAAATCAACCAACAGGCGAGAAGAGTCACAAAGAAGAAGAAATGTGTGTTAAAACCCTCCCAACGACTACAAATGTGTCTAAAGCCACTGACGGCAGTGACTCAGCTTCATCTTCAGCAGTTAATCCTTCCTTTATAAACGTTCTCATATGCTGCATTTGCACTACTGATTTTCAATAATTAAAATCTAATAGATAGCAGTAGAAGATAAATGATAAAAATGGAGTGTTGGGAGAATCAAGTAGGAGGACTGCGCTCTTTGACTGCTCATTATCATTTGGATTAATTGATATCTGAGGGTGATGGATGAGGAAGTGTAATTACCAGAACTACTACGGGGTCATGCAGAGGTCCATCGGTCTGCAGCGTCTCCACGTCGCCCTCGATGATGTAATGCCACTCGACGCCTAAGTCGATGAAGCTTCTGGACTTGACTTCCTCCCCTTTGCCGTTCAGGATGTAATGCCCCGTCGCCTGGTTCTTGATTGCTGTAATCAGTCACTTGTTAGAAATGGCTTCTTTTTATGAATTACAAAAGCTGAGACTTGCTCACAAAGAAAACGCACCCTCAGAAGGCTGCTTCATACAGAGAATGTCTGAATCCTTCTTTAATCTATACAAATCAAACTCTTAATATGATCAAATCTGTGAGGATCAAATAAAAAGGGGCATTTTAATCACATGCAGCTGATGCATTCACATGGGGAAAATGTGACGCAAGTAAAGGATGCTAAAATGACCCACGTGTGTTGCAGATCATTTTCTGTGGTGCCCAGGTTTGATGATACTGTACAGAAGCTCATCTCTAC